>PVIH01015731.1:0-48440 GCA_004025045.1 Sigmodon hispidus
TAGTAGATTCCCTGAGCAGCAGGGGCTGCGGGTGTGGCCAGGTGCAGAGTTCAGCTGCCCCTGCTCCAGAGTGCGCTGGGACGCCGCAGAGAGCACAGGTCCCGGTGGCGGAACCGGAAGCAGCCTGTTGTCACTTTCAAAAATAACCATATACAGCACACAGCAATCTCAGACGACCATGGCTCAGCAAATGGTTCTGGTTCTGCTTTGATATCTCCAAGTGGTGCTATTAGAAAAATGTCTTTGTTAAGAAAAAAACATATATAAACCATTAATTTACTTCTTGGTAGTATACAATCCAGAGACTTCCAAGTATTATCACAGCTGGGCTCAGAAATCTCAGCCGGATATGGTTGGCAGGTCTAAGAAACCGTCAGTGTTAAACAGTGGCATTTGGACTCTACTCTAGGCAGCCAGCCTGGGATTGTGGGATCTCAGGAAGAGCAGATGAGTGCAAGCTTTCTCCTTAACTCCTGGAGGATGAATGAGTCATGAGGCTAGCCCAGTTTCCAGACTAATTGCCCAGGTTAGCCTAGCACAGTTCTCATCTGCTTCTTTTAAAATTTGCTGACTAGATATTTCCTACCACACGTTAGCTGTGGAATTTACTTAGCTCCTGTCATGAAAAATGGTAGCAGTTCAGAAGGAAATTCAAGCATGGGTAAAGCTCACTACTCCAAATATGTTGTATTACATATATGTAACTTATCATATATATTATATAATGTATATACTATTTTATTATATATAGTCTAGATGATCACTTTTATATTAGCACCACCAAATTTGGTGAGAAAGACCCTTCCCTGAACATTCTTCTGGATGGAGTAGTCAGGCTGATCCCTATCAAGTATCATCTTGCTTTAAAAAAAAATGGAAATTAACAATTTCATTCTAAAATACATGTGAAGATGCAAGGGACATTGACTAGCCAAGATCTTTCCATTTATATGTACATTGTTTTCTGTATCTACTCAAGTCTGGGAACCACAAGCAAAAGAACATATAAGGTATTTTTCTTCCTGGGAGTAGCTTAAATCACTTAATATGATTATCTCCAATTGCATCCATTGCCTACAAAAGATATAACTTCATTCTCCATTGTATGTATACATTACTATTTTTGTATCCCTTCCTCTGATGTTGGATACCTCAGCTGACTCTGTTACTAAGCTATTATGAACAGTCAACAATAAAGACAGACTGTTGTGTGAGTGTTTCAGGGACACACAGACTTGGAATGATGTGGGCAGGCATCAGGTAGATCTATATTCAGGATCTTGAGAAACCCCCATGGTGACACCACAGTAGCCAGGCTAGTTAATTTTGTACCAGCAGTGTATAACAATTTCCCTTGTCCATATTTCCTGTATGGGTTGTTACTCTTTTTTTCTTTCTCTTTCTGTTTTTGTTTCTCAAAACAGGGTTTCTCCATGCATTCTCTAGCTGTCCTGGAACTTCCTCTGTAGACCAGGCTGGCCTCAAACTCACAGAGATCTGCCTGCCTCTGACTCTCCAGTGACAGGATTAAAGGTGTCTGTCACCCCCATCGTTCAGCCTGGTTTCTTAATGACTTCCATTCTGACTATGGCTGATGAAAACTCAATATATTTCGGTTTGGACTTCTCTAATAACTGCTGAGGCTGAACATTTTTAAAAAATATTCATTGGCTGTTTGTATCTCCACTGTGGAAAACTGTGTGTTCATTTAATTAGCCATTTATTGATCGGGCTGATCGGTTCCTTGCTTAGTTCTAAAAAAATAAAAACAAATCAAAAACAAAACAAAACAAAAAACACTTTTTTTATTTTAGAGATTAACTTTCCATCAGATTCTATTCCATTCTATAGGCAGTCTCTTTGCTTGGTTAACTGTTTCCTTTGCTATACAGAAAGAATAGCTTTAAAAATAGAAAGAACAAAATTTAGAGGACCTGATAACAGAGCTTATCCCAAAGTCTTGATAATCAGGACTTGTCACACGCCACCTCACCAGCAAGGAAGACGAGACACCCAGGCTGTTCTTTCAGCAGTTTTATTCAGGAACCTTGAATTCTGACTTCTGACTTACTTACTTACTTATGATGGGGACAGACTTCCTACATGTTCTCTCTCATTCCTTCTCCTTCTGACCACGGGGAAATCCACCTACAGCCTAAATAGCCTCTGGGCAGCCAACCCCAGTACGCCATGTAGGCACTACCCATAGGTCCAGGTACTCGGAAGCAAGCCAGAGCCTCAGCCTTAGCCATATATGGAGTTGTGGGAAGGTGGAGGCGTGGCTACACGCAGCTCTCCACAAAGACTCTGTATCTGATCCAGACCAGTGAGGTAGAAGAGGAAGACCATGAATAAACTCTGCTGAAAAAGTGCTCACACTCACTTTGTGTATGCCTGTACATGTACACACACACACACACACACACACACACACACACACACACGCACGCACGCACGCACGCACGCACGCACACTGCTGGGAACAGGCCACCTGTGTGGAGGTCAGAGGATAACAGTGGGGGTTAGGAACATGTTTCCCTCCATCACATGGCTTCCAAGGGACCAAAGCCAATTTGCCAGGTTTAGCAGCAAGTACTGCCACCCATCGAACTACCTTGCCAGCTCTCTGTGAATAAACTCTTTCATAGTAAGTTTTCTACACAACAGTGCAGTAGAAAAAGGGTGTTTCTTTTAACATGTGGTGCTATTAAAACCAGTTATTACATGAAGAAAGAAATGGTGATGTTGGCTCCTACCTTGTATCGTATACAGATATTAACTTAAATTTGGATCAAAAAAAAAGTGTAAAAACTAGAACCATAGAACTCTAAAGAGAAAATAGCGGTGTAAATTATGGCTTTGGATTAGGGAATTCTTTCTTAGTCACCATAAGCATAAACATGAGAAGAAGAAAATGTTTTTATAAATTGAACTTTATAAGAAATGAAACACTTTGTTTCAACAATCACATAAATAAAGTAATACTGTTGTCCACAATATGAAATAAAAATATTTTCAAATCATATATCTAGTAAGAGTCTAGTATTTAGATAATACTAAAAATTCTTACAACTCAGTTTATTTAAAGAGTTTATTTAAAAATGGGTTAAGGGGCTGAAGAAATGGCTCAGAGG
Organism: Sigmodon hispidus; assembly: GCA_004025045.1. Lineage (NCBI taxonomy): Eukaryota > Metazoa > Chordata > Mammalia > Rodentia > Cricetidae > Sigmodon > Sigmodon hispidus. The sequence continues at coordinate 3,135 of PVIH01015731.1, forward strand.
CTAAGAGGGTTTCCAGTTCCTCCCGAGGACCCAGGTTTGATTCCCAACACTACTTTGTTCAGGGGGTTCACAACCACCTGTTGTGACTCCAGCTTCAGGGGCCCTGATGCCTGCACTCAGACACATACACATAAATTTAAAATTTTTAAAAATCATTTTAAAATGGGTAAAAGATTTAAACAGACACTTTGAAAATGATGTGAGTGTCCAGCAAGCATATGAACAGATGTCCATCATTAGCTCTTATGGAAATGCAAATTAAAGCTGCAATAAAGTGTCAAACTCTAAAGGTTAGGTGTAATAAAAAAAAACTAAATAGAAAGTAAGAATAGGCAGAGCTATAGAAAAATGGGAATCCTCAGACTTGACTTGTGGGAATGTGAAACAGTGCTAGCCCTTGTAGAGAACAGTTTGGAAGATCAAAACACAGAGTGGCCTCAGGCCTCCCTTTCTAGTTGTACACCCAAAAGAAGTGAAGATATATCTACAGGGAAAAAAATGAACACAAGTGGTCATAGCAGTATTATTTTAATACACAGCATACAGAAACAGGAAGATGTTCTTAGTGAGGGAAAATAAACAAATGAAATGTAGTACAAACACACACACACACAAACTGGAATACTATTCAACCATAAATATATCGAAGCACCGATACATGTTATAATATGGATTAACCTTGAAAATACGTTACATCAAGGAAGGCAGGCAAAAAGCTTCACATGTACAATGAGTTCATTTACATAACTTTTCTAGAAGAGGTAAATTTACAAAGACAGAAAGTCGACTTGGAAGAGATGGGAGAGTAATCCCAAACAGACACAGCTTCTTTAGAGGGGCCATGAAATGTTCTAAAATGAGGCCATGGAGACAGTAACACAAGTGTTTAAACATATTAAAATATGCTGAATTGTATGGTATAAAAGACACGTTATGATGTTAAGTTTATATTTGGAAATAAATGAATGTTAATAAATAATGTACAAGCCTGAGAATGGAATTACTGGGTCATAAAATCAGACTGTTTGGCTTTCTGAGGAACTACCAAATTGTTGCCCAAAGTGGCCATGCCATTTTAAATTCCTGCCAGTAATTTCTCCAAAAGGCCACAAATTTTCAACTGAGTGTATAGAAAACTAGTGCAAAATGCCGAATCTTAAGAGAAAATGGACGTGAGTGTGTGTGCATTTATATGTATTTGTATGTATCTTGCTTGCAGATTTCAGAGAAAATCCATTGATGGAAGCTTTGGCTCCAGTGATGGTAAGAGATTCCTTGATTAATTCCTAATCCCAAATGATGTTGCACAGTGCAGCTACATCCTTTTGGGTATCTCCTGTCTCTCTTCTTCTTTCCCCCTTGATTCTTATTCCAGAATCCTCTCATCCACTACTTTCTACAGAAGGCAGAGGTAGTGAAAAATAGTTATAGAGTTGGCAACTATTGAGACATGGAACCCACACAGAGCGTCTGTACTTTTAATGCCCTTCAGTGATTCATAGAGCACTTGCTATGAGTGTGCTCATTTTTTTTTTCAGAAATTGTCTCTGCATTAGGATGTAACGGCTCCACCTGTTCATATTCCTAAACTGATTGGGAATTAGTGAGATGGTCTTATGTCAACTCTCATGCAGTATACTTTTCCCTTTGAGATTAAAAAAAAGCTTTGTGTGTTTGTTTGTTTAAGCATCTAGAAAATTAAAATATTTGAGACCAAGAAGCACAATTAAAAAATGTAATAATTGAGGAACCCAGCATAATTAAATATCTGACCCATTTCTCCATTCTAAGATTTCCCACAAAGAATTTTAATTGTCTGGTATTTATATTCAAACTTAAGTTTCAAAGGTGCTCAATTTGACAAGGTCCAAATCACCATAAGCTCCTAAACTGTTTGGGAAGGAGAACTGAAAATGTCAGAAGTCAGGTGTAGCCAATACTTAGTTCTGTGCCTCCCACAGGAGTCCATGGAAAGCTAGAAAGATTCTTGCTGCTATCTCCACCTGGCAGGATTTTCTCCCTTTGCTGGAAGGCTTTTTGGTGTTTACATTTGTCTTCCTTAAGAAACAGCTAGTCTGTTTCTCCGGTGCTACCCTCCCCCTCAGGGACTTTGTTTTAATAAACATTCCGTTGCCAATTTAAAAGACTGAAAAAACACCTGCTCTTGGAACTTTAACCCGCCAACCTCTGCTTTTCTTGTTGTTTATAAAATGTTTCAGTAAGTTTGCCTGGAGCTCATAATTTCTGCCACTGTCCTGGGTTTTGCTAATAATAGCAATATATATATAACATAATTGTAAAATATATAATATATATAAATTAGGTCCTTTAGAATTTGGGCCTAGATCGAGTAAGTTAGATTTCATTAAGTGCCCTCTGAATGGAAAGTTTGTTGTTTCTTTCTATGTATAAATAATGTAACTTTGTGATTGCTATAATCACTAAAGAAATTCTATGTTAAAAGGGTCCCTTAAATATCATAACATACATCAACGGGGCTCGGGCCTGAACCAGATCATTGTTGAAAATTAACACACTGAAAATAGCTAGGAGCTAGATGCACCCTTCAGATGACAGACAAAAATGAGGGACCAAAAAGAGTGGAGGTGTTCCACACAGTGTTGGGGTAAAGTACACTTCCTCCTACAAGTGTTTTGGCCAGATAATCTCTTGGGGGTAACACTGGAAAGTCACCAATTTACAGGCACCAACTGCTGGGCACAGATTGAGGACGCCCGCCTGAAGAAAACAGGTGTTTCCTTGCATTCAGGAAGTAGAACACAGGTATACTCACCACAAAGGGCTTTGGAAGAGAGAGGAGATAAGGAGCCTTTGTGCACTGAGGCGCTGTCCAGGCAGAGCTGGCTACACCTCCAGTGTCCCATGACCCCGAGGGAGCCAAGACCTAACCAGCTATAACAAGAGAAGAGGCACAGGCCCCAGCCAGCCAGAGAGGAACTGGCTAGTGACTTTCAGGCTTATGGGGCTGAGGCTGATCAGCCAGGAGAGAGAGCCAGAGAAGAGTGTGCTACCATTAGACACTTACAGGAGAAACTGAGGCGGGGGTGGGGGGCACTACAGAAATGTCTTTCTCTCCCATCAGCAAAGTGTCTGTGAGAAGCAGAAATTCAATGGAGCTCAAAGCAGCAGGAAACACTGTGAGGGCCGGGCTCAGGTATTTCAGTAGATAGCAGCAGAAGTTGCTTTGTCTGGCTGGCTAGGGAAGCTACTTGATCTCCCAGCACCCCTTCTCATCATCTTAGGGCTGCTGAAAAGTCAAGAGTGTCTTCAGTCTGGAGGAATAGCAACATTAGTCAGCAATAAAAGCATCAGGAGCAGTGGTGGCTGTGGTAATAGCGGGGCTTGTAGTCAATGGGAGCTGAGCAGATGCCAGCCTCCATGTTCTGAGGAAGCTGAACTGAGCCAGCTGAAAGGGCACAGACAGGCATTCGCACAACATTCTTTAGACTCCAGATTTGATTCTGAGCATTTGAGTATGAAGCTAGGCTGGGAATATAGCTCAGTGATAGAGTGCTTGCCTGTCACATGCAAAGCCCTAGATTCAATCGCCAACACACACCCGTATGCCCCTCCCACCTCACAATCAATGTGTCTAAAGGTAATTGTTTCTCAGCTTTGAACTTGCATGCAACGAATGCATGATGTTGACGTCATGTTGTGTACTTAGGGTTAGCCCAAGGGTGCAGAGACCTGAGCTTTCTAAATAATAAATATATCAAGCTCAGAAATAATGCCAGGGAGGATGCATTTGAAGGTCACAGACTACATCCTGCAGGCCCTTGGGAGCACCCTCGCCTGCCAAGAACGCGCATGAGCTCCAAGTCTCACACACTAGCTGAGGCAGTCCTTAACTCATTCACCAAAAGGAGAAAAGAAAATGACCTCTTAGGCGATCAACTTTGTCACCTGTCTGGAAATTTTGAATTTGGTACTTAATTATTTTCCCCAGTGGAGAAAATCAATAGGGACACAATGAGTTTAAAAATAAAAAACACGTTAATGAAACCTGGAAAGTTGACCTAAATATGACCTTTTGAGAGTCCATCAATGGAACAAAGTCTGAAAGTGGAATGAAGAAAATTAACTATAAGGCTGGAGAGATGGCTCAGAGGTTAAGAGCATTGGCTATTCTTCCAGAGGTCCTGAGTTCAAGTTTCAGCAACCACATGGGGGCTCACAACCATCTCTAATAATAAGATCTGGTGCCCTCTTCTGGCAGGCAGGCATACATGCAGGCAGAACACTGTATACATAAGAAATAAATCTTTTTTTAAAAAAAAGAAAGTTGGCTGTGACCAGAAAGGTTTTTGAGCCTTTGCAATTTTTTTTAACATATGTGGTACACTGTAGCTTTTACATAACAACGAATAACATTTTAGTAAAATCACTGAAATATATTGAGAGCACAGAAGTTCCAAATAATAGGTATGTTCACTAAAAGTACTTCTTTATCACTTCATAAGACACTGCTGAGTTGCCTGGGGATTTAGGTGAGTGGTAGAGAAATTGGATGAAATATGAAAGGCTCTGGATTCAGGTCCCCAAATCATAGTGAAATGGAAAAGAAGAGGAGGGAAGGAGAGAGAGAGAGAGAGAGAGAGAGAGAGAGAGAGAGAGAGAGAGAGAGAGAGAGAATGAATCACTCTAGGCTTTTGTCAGTCATGTGCCTGGCAAGATCACATCTCAAAAAGAGAGACTGCTCAAAATTCCCTCCAGTCCTTCAATATCTAAATCCTTGGCAAAGTTCAGAGAGCAGCAAAGAAATGCTGTCTTATGATGAGTGTGGCTCTGGCAGGTCCTATAGGATTGGGTCAGAGAAACTGCCTGGGTGTCTGCTACTTTGTACCTCTGCTCTCAGTCCATTTATTCTAACTCCCAGAAATGGGTTAACTGTAAGTAATAACACCTTTCCTGGCAGTCACTTAGGAGGCCGAAGGTATTTTCCTGTTGCATGAGATGGAGTGCCTCGAGAGACACCTCTAGACTCTCAGAGAAAGGGAGCCACTTTTCCGTGTTACTAGGAGCCCTGGGATTCACTGAAAATGTTTGGTTTAATCTGTCAACAACCCATCAGCAACAAATGTACGTGATCTGTCTCCTTAATAGCCCTCAAAATAACTCAGGCTTTCTCCCACGTTTTCAATTGCTGTGCTCATCACTCATGGCTCCAGTGAGTGTAGTAATGTCCCACTTACCTGTAGTTAGGATGCTTCTAAATGATACAGAAAGTAAAGCCCAAACTACTGTGGCTTAACAACAGACCATTAGTTCTGCTGTGACTCTTCAGTGATTCAGTGGTGACATTTGCCAATGATTCTAGACCCACACTCCTTCACCCCTGGAACTTGACTGGACTGCCAAGTTAACTGTTTCTTGTGTGGTGTAAACTGGCAAATATGCTAGAGACAGATTTGGAGACAGATAGTCTAACTTGCAACTACTCATGAATGTCAGTGTGGCCCGAAGCAGCCATATCGGTACCCAAATGAGAGTGGCTATGTTTTGATCGAACTTTTTGTTCTTGAATATTGAAATTTTAATTTTGTGTAAATTTTTGTGCCACAAAATATTATACTTCTTTTGAATTTTCTCCGCAAACTAAGAGATTTAGAAATAAGTCTTTGTTTGTAAACCATACAAAAAGAAGTGGCAGGCTAGATCTGGCCCTGAGAACTCACAGTGCGGATCCCTGAATTAAAGCAGAAATAGAAAATCAAATTTAAAGATTGCTGCTTAAGGGATTCAGCCACTTCAAGGTGTGTGGTTTTACTTGAGCAGCTGAGAGTATAGTATTTCTCTCTTTCTGTTGTGTTTCTTTCTACAGGCTCTGGAAATACGGCTGTGTCACATCCCATTGCTGCCAGTACACCTGAAGGGAGCAATTATGGGGCAATAGGTACTTCCTACAAGGGGCCCTGTGGTAGAACTGTCTTTCTTCTCTCGAGATTAGTGCAAAGGGTTCTGCAGCCACTAACCATTGTGAGCATGGGTAAGCCAGCTGCCCAGGAAAACTGTTCTTATAAACTGGCTGGATATTCTGGAAGGTTCCTTCCAACACTGTCTATGGTTCTGTTCTTGCTAGCATTCTATTCTTGCATCTGCTAGCTACATTTGAGCCAAACTCACTACAGTGGTTGCCATTAACTTCCAAGGCTCCCTTGGGACTTACATTTTTTATTACATTTATTTATCTGTTCTATGGCAGGAACATGTGTCACTCGCTATGGATGCTGGTGATCAAAAGGCAATTTGGAGTAGTCCATTCTGTTCTACTATGTGGGTCCCAGAGAGTGAACTCAGATCAGCTGGTGTGACAGCAAGCACCAAGCCATCTCACCAGCCGTTTAGATACTTAAACTTTTATTTATTTATTATTTATAGTGTGTGCATATGTCATATGTGTGTACAGGAGCACACAACTGGAGACCAGAGGACACTTCTAACTCAGTTCTCACCTGCTACTCTGTGGGATCTGAGGATCACACTCAGGTCATCAGGCCTGTGCACAAGACTCTCTCTCTACCCATGCTGCCACCTTGTCAGCTCGAAGCTTTAAAGACATGGCACAGCCAGCCAGTCAACTGACCGGCGGCTTCTTTAGGAATCAATGAAGGACATTCGCAGACTAAGGCAATGCTGCAAGCGAATATGTCTATAACTGAACAGCCCTTCACCCTGAGTAACTTCACAACGCGCCTGCTCAGTGCCACCCACTTATTCATGGGCCAAGCCTAGAAGTCATTAAGCATCCTGAAAGGAAACAGACTCTCCCTCCCATACCTATCTTGTAGGGCAGCAGTGTAGGAGTTGCTTGCCCCTGCCATGACGCTTGTAGGCCTGTGAATGGTGTGCCTTAAACAGTATCCATAGAAGGCCAGCAGTCCTGCTGTGCTCTTCTGTAACTGTGAGCATGTGGGCTCAGTGCAGGCTACTTATTTTTAGTTCTGTTAGAACAGGGATTTTTTTAAAACCATCTGAACAGAAGAAATAAAGAGGAAAAGTAGACTCAGCTCATGGGCTCAAGCTTCACAAATCCCATCTGCTTTAGAACATTCATGAGGACAGAAGAATCCTTCCAGAGAACGCTGTTTTCATTACATAATGATAGAAATGGCATGTGGGGGATTTCTCTGGGTAAATAGTCTGTGAGAAATGTGCAGCAGTTGGATATGTATGTGTTTACCCACATGTATGATAGATGCTATGAATAACCTTGCACATGCCCGCTCATACATCTGTGTTCATATCTTCAAATATGAAACATGAAATACAAGCATACAAGCACAGTGTTATTTTTGCATCCAGATATCTACAGAGCAGATGCCATTCTATTCCTTATAGTCAGCCCTAGAAACAGACAAATCAGAGATAAAATGAGAAAGAGAAAAAAATGGAGTCATTTGAGAAGGCAGCAGAGGAGCATGTCTTGTTGACAAAGTCTTAATTTAGACTAACATAGTATTTTCTAGAATGAGTAAGCCCTGTGCTTTCTGCAGAGGAGTGGACTCTATAGACTGCTCTTGGCTTTTAAAGGAAGATGAGCTTTCTGTTTCAGATGAGTCAAGTTCCAGTCCTGGAAGACAGATGTCTTCCTCTGATGGTGGACAGCCATGCCACTCAGACACAGACAGCTCTGTGGAGGAGAGCGACTTTGACACCATGCCAGATATTGAAAGTGACAAAAACGTCATCCGGACCAAGGTATCAACACTTCCTGACCATAGTTTTTGAGATGGAAGAAAGTTTAGTAGTAAAATAAACTTCACCAGTGCCTTTATTTTTTTTCCTTTGAAGGGGAGTCAAGCTTCTAAAGGATTTATATGAAACATAGTTAGAGCTCCAGATAATAGCCTCTTCATCAGATGAAACAGAACAGGGCATTCCATAGTCTCAGCACCTGAAGTATTTGTGAACAGAAAAGGATAAAGGGATCCAGTCAGGTGGAAATCGAGATTTGCCTCAGGGCTGCTCTGGAAACCATCCTCATTTCCGTGCATTCTATCTTTTGAGAGTAAAACCCATTTCTTTTTAGCATATGTTTGATATGTTGTATTTTGCCTACCAAAAAATGTGAGTGTAACAACAACAAAGGTATGCAATTCAGGAAGGACAGAGTGAAAGGATCTGGAAGCTGGGACCAGGGAGGGCTTGAGATGTGTAACATTCAGTATTCCTGATAGGTAGGGTCCCTGCATTAGCCAGGTTCCCAATGTGCCGAGGAGAATGAAGGTGTCTTTATTGCAGTATCCAGAGAAAAGCAAAATTTAAGAAAATGTCTTGATAAATAATTATAATTGCCAGTGGGGGCTAAACTAACTTTCTTTTTTTTTTCTTTTTAAACTTCTTTATTTATTTATTTGCCTTGGTATTTGCCTGAAACTGGAACTACAGACAGTTGTTAGCTGCCATGTGGGTGCTGGGAATCGAACCCGGGTCCTCTGGAAGAGCAGACGGTGCTCTTAACCACTGAGCCATCTCTCCAGCCCCTAAACTAACTTTCTAAAGTTCTTCCTTGTGTCCTATACAAGAAAAGCCAAGCTCAGCTCTGCATTCCTTTCCTGTTGGTGTCTTAGATGTTCCTGTACCTGTCAGATCTGTCCAGGAAGGACCGGAGAATTGTCAGCAAAAAGTATAAAATTTATTTTTGGTAAGTAGATGACTAGTAGGATCATAGTTTCCTTAAAATATTGAATTATGTAAATCTATTTGTTTTTATGTATGTATTACTTCGGTGGTAGAGATCAAACCCAGGACCACACGTGATAGGGAAGGCAAGTCCTCTACCACTAAGCTACCTTCTCAGCCCCTGAATTCTTTAAATTTAAACTTTCTTTGTTAAGTTATATCACAAGGTGTTAGTGTTTAATGAGGCATGCTATGGGTGACGATGCCTCCAACACGTAACAAAAAAAGACCTGTAATGTAGCCATACTCATGGACATGTCATTCCACCCTGTCAAGAGGCTGAGCAGCCTAGCAAGGGGCCTGCCTCTGCTCAGAAGGCTCTAGACCACCATGGTCCACATGTGACGTCTCCCTTTGTTTTTATTTTCTGAAGAATCCTCCTACTTCTGGATGTGGACATTAGAATGAAGCCCAGGAACAGACAGAATTTCATGGCTGAGCTGTCATTTTGGAATTGTTCATTTAGACCCTGCACAAGTTATTACTCACTTGTCACTAGCTCTCTAATCACATTTAATCTAACAATGTTCTAACGGGGTAAAACGGTGACCTAAGAAGTAGATTTTATTCTGTTTACAGACGATTCTGCAGAGAAGAAAGGAAGGGGCGGGAAGGAGGGGGGAACCTAACTCACCAAGCGTCGATGGTTAGTTCTAAACCACAGGCACAGACAAGGAGGCAGACATCAGACTCAGGAGCTATAGCGTCAATTAATTCCTAGTTGCCTATGCAAGCTCAGCGTGGAGCTGTGATGTGAAAGCTTTCTAAAGGCTGAGCAGAGTCCACTGTTATCTTGAGGTCACTGATGGTTCGTTCTGTCGTAGGAACATCATCACCATCGCTGTGTTTTATGCACTGCCTGTGATGCAGCTTGTTATCACCTACCAGACAGTAAGTGTTGCCCCCGGTAGATGTCCAGCTTCCATCCATAGGGAAAGCCAGAGCCCCGGCTTACAGGGAACAGTTTAGCTCGGGGAAAATTCAAAAACGATTTTTTTTAAAGATTTATTTATTTATTATGCATACAGTTTTACAGAAGAGGGCACCAGACCTCATCATAGATGGTTGTGAGCCACCATGTGGTTTTGCTGGGAATTGAACTCAGGTCCTCTGGAAGAACAGTCAGTGCTCTTAACCTCTGAGCCATCTCTCCAGCCCCTCAAAAACGATTTTTTAAAGATTCATTTTTTAAAATCTCCCACATCTTGTGTGTGTGTGAGTGTGTATGTGTGTTTAAGAGAGAGAGAGAGAGAGCGAGCTTAAAGAGGCTATAGGTATTGAATCTTCCAGAACTGAAGTTACAGGCAGTTGTGAGTTACCTACCGTAGTTACATACCATGTGCACGGAACTCATGTCCTTTGCAAGAACAGCGTATGTTTGTCACCATTAATCCATGTTAGCCCCTCTCCAGTCCCCAGTATTTGTATTTTTTGGTGAATTAGTTTTTGAGATGAGTTCTCTCTATTTTGTAGCTTTGGCTGTTCTGGAACTGGATATGTAGACAAGGCTGGCCTCACAGAGATCCACCTGCCTCTATCTTTTAAGTGCTATGATTAAAGGTGTGTGCCCCCAGCCTCCAAGAGATTTAAGAAAAAAATTCCCCCTTAGGTTCCAATTAGGCTTCTCCATTAACTACTTCATCTCTGAGACCTTTCCCATTTATTTCCCAATTGTTTTATCACAAAAAGAAGCTGGCACCTTATGTTGTCTATTTACCAGCATAAAATCAATCATTTAGCCATATTGGCTATCAATGGCTCCTGTTACTTATTGTTCTGAGTATGTGATCATCAGGAAACAATGAACACAGTAATTAAAGTTCTAAACTAACTGACAAGGGCTGTAGCTCAATGGGGAGAGTGCCTAGAATGCACAGAATTCTGTTTAACCCCAACACCTCATAAGCAGATGTAACATTCCTGGGATCCCAGCCATAGGGACAAGGAGGTCAGAGAATCAGAAGTTCAAGGTCATCTCAGATAGTGAGTTCAAGGCCAGCCTGGGTAACCTGAAACTGTCTCAAAAAGGAAAACAAAATCAAATCTTCAGATATAACAAAAGAAATCAGAAGTCTAATTTAGCTTGTACCTGCTCATTGCGGACAGTCTGTAAAAGTATAAAAGGCCTCACAAGGGGCTGGAGAGATGGCTCCGAAGTTAAGAACACGTGTTGCTCTTGTAGAAGACCTGGGATCCCAGTGCCCACACAGCCTCTCACAACTATCTGTAATTCCAGTTACAGGTCAGTCTTCTGACCACCATGGATATCAGGTACATGGTGCAAAGACATACATACAAGCAAAAATTCATACACATAAAAGTAAATATTTTTCAAATAGTTTAAAAGCAGTTCCATGGAATTAATAAAATATTAAACCAACAATAAAAAAATTAAAAATCAGATGAAAAACTTTACACTAAAACAGCTTGAGAATGTCCACTGCTCCTTCATAGAAAACCTGTATTTGAGTCACTAAAGCAAGAATTTAATTTGGATCCATATTTCTAAGTATAAATTTTCTAGAAATTATCAGACTTGAGAAATTCCATTTAGGATATGTAGTTAAGGACATTTTATTCACTGTCCACCAATTTTTGCTATTTATTAAAATCATATAAGGCATTTCAAAGAATCACATGGTCCAAGGAAGAACCCCACACCAAGTAGATCAGGGCCTCAAAATGTAGAACTATGCATCAGTATTGTTTAAATCTTATATGATTCTCTGTATAGCCAAGCTAGTGATATAAAATATTTAGTCCATTCATACTCATTACATAATGAAGACAAAGTCTCTATGAGGTTTGTGCACTACTGTTTATAATCTTCTCTATATTCATGGGACCTCTGTCACATGCTGCAGCTTGCTATGATTGACATGGGCTCTTGATGGAGAAGTGGATAGATAGGGAAAACTAGATGCTTGCACACTGGCCACTTTGTGAGGTCCTCAAGAATGGAGCATCTCCATTTTCTCTGAGCCCTTTCTGTTCTTTGTGACTTTGGGCAGACTCAGAGGATGGAGAAAAGCCACATTCTCTCTCTCTCTCTCTCTCTCTCTCTCTCTCTCTCTCTCTCTCTCTCTCTCTCTTGATTTTTAGGTGGTAAATGTCACTGGCAACCAGGACATCTGCTACTACAACTTCCTCTGTGCTCACCCCTTGGGTGTCCTAAGGTAAACCTAGCCCACTGGTTCCTCATGAAACATTAGAGATTCTTTCTGTCTAATCTGACTTAAGGTTTTGAAAATGGGAGAAACAATTATGGGCAAACTACCCTGGTCAGGGCAAAAAGGAATTAAAGCCAGATGTAGAGACCAGGTGTGATTCCCTCCCAGGCAATATTCCTAGGAGTGACCTGCTGAGAAGTAGGCAGTGGGTGGCACATGCCTGTAAACAGGAGTTTGTGGCCAGCTCTCATTCAGTCTATTAAATGACCTCATGAGGTCGACGTTATTAGTACCGCTATTGTAGACAGAGATGCTAAAGCTAAGACAGGTTTTGCTAAATTTGGTTCCCTGATGTCAGAATTCATCCACAAGCCTGCTGTTGTAAAGCCCCCAGAACTTGGTGGGAAAAAAATGTCTTCCTGAGAGGTAGGAACCCAATTTCTCTCTACAGAGCAGAACCAGCTTTGAGTTCCTGAAATAAAGCCACTGTCTGAGATAAGTCTGTGCTTACCCTGAAACCCCACAGTTGGAGAGCTGAATGTTGACACTCTGTGGGTCGGCCGATAAGAGTCATGGGTGGAGCTTAATGGACTCCAGGACTCAGGACTCATACTTTGCCAGGGCCATGAGGACGAGAGATGATCAGGTGGCTGTTAGGGATGGTGAGCAGGCGTTCACAAGAAGAAACAGTTATATTAAGTCAACTCAAATCAAGGAGTTAGATTAAAGATGATTTGTGGTGATTGTCCAACCCTGAAGGCCTAGGGAAAGATTAGTGAGAACAGGCACCAAAATCTGAGTTCCCCAAGCTCATTTTTGCATTTGTTCTTTGAGTCTCCATGATGGTTTTCACAAGCATCAATTCCCACTCATCTCCATAGTGCCTTCAATAATATACTCAGTAACCTGGGCCACGTGCTCCTGGGCTTCCTCTTTCTGCTGATAGTGTTGCGCCGGGACCTTCTCCATCGAAGAGCCCTGGATGCTAAAGACATCTTTGCTATGGTAAGGAGGAAGTGGGGCAGACCAAAGGCAGGAGGTGGGAAGGACCTTGGTTTCAAGTAGACCTGCAAAGGGGAGGGATGTCTGGCTCGATGATGTGATGATAAACTGTGTGCAGAGACACTTGAGGCCACTATTCATGAATATATCTCCAACTAGTGTCTTACTATTAATAATCCTTTCTCTCCTTTTCAGGAGTATGGGATTCCCAAACACTTTGGTCTCTTCTATGCTATGGGCATTGCTTTGATGATGGAAGGCGTGCTCAGTGCTTGTTACCATGTCTGCCCTAATTACTCCAACTTCCAGTTCGGTAATTAGAATGTCTATCACTGACATAGATTTGAGTTACAGGACTGTTATGCTGGAGCCCTGCCATAAACATCAATTTCATTCTTGCAAGAATTAAAAGGCATTTGGGGTAAGGTAGAATGATCTGAGTGTACCTTGCCACTGAGCAAGACTTCTGTAAGTTATACCTTTTTTGTTCTCTCTGACCACCATTTAGAAAACACTCTACACTGAATGCTGGTGCCATGGTGAGACACAGTGTCAAAGGCCAAGCCAAGTGTCATTGACTTTCAGACTTCCCTCTGTGCAACTTACATAGTTGAGCAGTGAGCCTGCTCTGGGTTGAAAGTAATGGGAAAAAAACACCCTTTAGAGTTAATTAAATGATAAGGCTGTCACACTGATTGCTCACTGTCTGGAAGGCAGAGAGAGGAAGAGCTTTGTGGCTGATTTACCTGAGAGCTCAGCCCCTATCTTCCCCATGTGACCCTTTGTATTGACCCTAGCTTGTGTGTTGGTTTTCTCACAGGCTAACTTTTCTCATGATGGCAAAACATCCATAGCAGATGTGGTTCTGAGTCTCCAGGTTCAGAGCAGGTTCGAGGTAGCCTGTAGATAGCTTTACTTACAGCAAGGAAATGTCTTCATAAGCAACCTCAGGATAATGTCCCCTCCTATCTCAGTAGCTAAAAAGGCCATAGTACATTCCTAAATCATTCCCTGGTTAGTGGTTAGCTCGGCTCTAGGCTACTACATCCACCAGCAAAGGAAACTGGATTAACTTTGGACCAATCAGATTCATCTCTTTCAAGTGCAGGGTTATCTTTTCTGAGGTTAAAAAGATGTGCAGTTCTGAATTGAGAAGATGATAGATACCAAGTTAGCATCAGTGTTGTTAAGAATAAAGAAGGAGAATGGTGGTCCCTTCTCAGCACTTCTGGGTAGCTGATGTAAGAAGATCTCTAGTCTAGACTACATTTGGTGAGACCCATCTAGTAGAGACACAACAACAAGATGATATAAATGAGGAAAATAAGAGCTGTACACTGCTGTCCACACTCAAAGATAATGATTTTTTTAAGTAGTCAATATGTGCTTTTTTGATACAAGGTCTCACTATGTAGCCTTGGCTATTTTGGAATTTGCTATGTAGATCAGACTGGCCTTGAACTCACAGGGATCTGCCAGTTTCTGCCTCCTGAATGCTAGGGTTAAATGTATGCCATCCATCACATAGCACAATTCTTAATTGCCTGGCTTGTGCCCCTTTTGTTTTCTGTTTAACAAATTTCTCCCCAGAGTATTAATTCCCACCTGAGCTAGCTGTGTGACAGCTTTTATTTTCCACATCGACATTAGCATTGGTCACTGTCAGGCATTTAAATATCTTACTGAAGTTTTGAGTAGCATGGGAATCTCATTGTTTTACTTCCTGTCTCCGTACTGTAGCGCAGCTGAGCCTCATTTAATGAGTAGCCTGGGTAGCCAATTATGCTGTGCATATAGATAGGTACAGCAGTAAATGTGGCTGTGTTTCGGAGTGCGGAAAACAGCTTCCACCTGACACCTGTCTTATTGTCTCTCTGCCTAAACATTAAACAGCTTTCTGGTTTTTGCCACCATCATCCAATATAAGGTTTAGAATGCATGTGCCCTTGCCTGTGAGGTAGCTGTTTACTTATCTCGTCCGATATTTTCCTTCTGTGAACCAAAATACACTGGTGAGTTGGGAAGGGTTAGAAACAGAGGACACAGGATCTCCTAGAGGGACTCTTAGAGACTTCTCTACACATCATCAAATATCCCACAGACTAGGGGCGGGGAGAAGCAGAAAGGAAAGCCTGGAGCGTTGTTATCAGTCACCCACTGAACTTCTTGACTTGGCTCCCCAGACACTTCCTTCATGTACATGATCGCGGGCCTCTGCATGCTGAAGCTCTATCAGACCCGCCACCCAGACATCAATGCCAGCGCCTACTCAGCCTACGCTTCCTTCGCTGTAGTCATCACGCTTACTGTCCTCGGAGTGGTGGGTCCTTCTCCATCTGCCTTCAGTCCGGCTCTGGAAAAGTGTCCACTTGGGGGGAATGTTTGTTGTTTGTGTCTCTTTGTTCGGTGCATGGATTTGGGTTTGTTCATGGCACTCTGGCTGGGTTACTAGCTGATGGTTTCTAACCGTGTAATAATCTCCTGTAAAGCTAACTGAGGGTGGTTTTTATGTTAAAATAGAGCCCGAGTCATGTCAAAACTGCAATAGGTACATCTAAGCTGATTGGAGAGCTCAACCCGGAAGAGAAACCATTCCTAAAGTGGATGACAGTAGTGACGGCTGCCTTCAGTTATTTGAAAAGCATGCTCCCCACCTCTAGGTCCGCTAGCCCCCATTGTTCTCCTGCTATGGCTCCACCCCTTCCTCCTTCCGTTTTCATTTGGCTAGATAGTCATTATTTTTCTGTCCACTGCACAGAAGGATTCCTGTGAGTTTTGAGGAAAGAGGGAAAAAATGCACATAGGGCTAGGTGGCTTTTAAAAATATTTTTATCTATTCTTTAACAATTTCATATCTGTATATAATGCATCTCAAACATGTCCACTTCCAAATTTCCTCCTCCCATCCCCTCAAGGCACCTTGACTCTGACACATTCCCCTCCAAACCTTTATGTCTTCTTCATTTTTATGTTTTTATAACCTACTGAGTCTAATTAGCGCTGTATGCATGAGAGTGAGTGTAAGGATATCTGCCTGAGCATGAACACTCTACCAATAGCCACACAGCACCCCACAAAATGACTGTCCCTCTCCTAGAAGCTATCAGCTACCCTAGTAACTCCTCAGCTAGGAGCAGGGTCTCATGAGCCCTTCCCCATGTTCGCTGAATGTTGATTGACTTGATCTTGTGTGGGCAGCCAGAGCTTCAGTGAGTTCATGACTAACTGCCACGTCATGTCCAGAAGACATTCTCCAGCTCTTGTATTCTTGCCATTCCCGACTTCCTCGATGTTCCACGAGGCTTATAGCTGGTTGATAGAATGTCCCGTTTAGGCTGAATGCTCACAGTTCTCGGTATTTTGACCACTTACGAATCTCTGCGTTAGTTCCAGTCCAAAGCCAAAAGAAAAGGTTTTCCGGCCACAATTGAGAACAGGGTTCATCTGTGGGTATAAGTATAAATCTTCAGAAAGTGATCTGACAACATATTCTTTACTAAGGGCTAGTTTTGTTTGATTTTGATTGCTGCTGTATGCTTCAACAAGAGTCAGTGATTGTACAGAGTTCTCTGGGGAAACCCCAAATAATGCTAACCGCCATCTTTATCCCTAGGTGTTTGGAAAAAATGATGTGTGGTTCTGGGTCATCTTTTCTGCAATCCATATTCTTGCTTCTCTGGCCCTCAGCACCCAGATTTACTACATGGGCCGTTTCAAGATAGGTGAGTAATAGATGCACTGACTTCCCTGGGAAAGCAAGCACAGGGTGGTCACTCTTCCTCTATGACGGTGCTACTGATCATTGTGAACACAGGCTCTGAACTCTCTGCTGCGTTTGGTTATCTGTAAGAATGTCTTCATCCTTATAGAATCTCAATATGCCACAATCACTATTTCTGTCTTCAGCTGAGAGATGTAGCTTCTCACACCTCAGAGCCAATGCACACCTCCACCTGATTGCAAACACTTTCAGACTACCAAAATTTCAAAGGGTAGGGTGCTAGTCCAGGATAGCCAGGGCTACACAGAGAGACTCTGTCTCAAAAATATAACAGGGGGCCATTAGGAGAGTAGTGTATTTAGTATACTATGAGCCCTATGTAGAGGAACCTTTTCCACCTGTAGTATTCAAAAGGGAGCATTTCTCTAATGCTAAATAATTGTCAAGAATGAACCATACACTATTTCCAGATATGAGGACTGAAACTCTTGAGACCAACTTTTGACAGTGTGGACTGAGTGCTATTTGGAAATTAGCTTATCTTCTGTAGCACATACTGAAGGAGGTTCAAAATGTGTTAGAGTACTTTTTTTAAAAACTTTATTTATTTATTTATTTATTTATTTGCCTTGGTGTTTGCCTGGAACTGGAACTACAGACAGTTGTTAGCTGCCATGTGGGTGCTGGGAATCGAACCCGGGTCCTCTGGAAGAGCAGACGGTGCTCTTAACCACTGAGCCATCTCTCCAGCCCCTAGAGTACTTTTTAAATGATTTTAGCATATAGGAAGTCCTACTCAAAAATCTCATTTGTATATTTCCAGATAAGTCATTATGTATAAACATAGACCTGCTGCAAATATTGGCCGAGTCCAGGGAAAGAATGCAAATAAAAACTCACAAACAAAATTTGTGAAAATTTCAAGTAATGAAGCACACTAAAGAATACCAAAAATAAAAAATGTGGAGGAATGGAAGAAGGAAGCGGGTGGAGAGAAAGGCTAGGAGAACTCAGTGGTAAAGTATGTCCTTAGAATGAGTAAGAGCCTGGATTTGATCCCTAGCAAAAGAAAGAAGAAAAGGGAGAGAGAGAGGGAGGGAGAGAGAGATGTGGGAGGGAGGAAAAAGAAGAGTAAGTAAACCTTCATTGCAGCCTAGAATGTTCAGGTTGAAATCTAGAATCCCTGGTCCCTCCAAAGAGCACTGTAGCTCACATCTGTTCCCCCTACCTCTGACCATGTTCTATGTCTCAAGAGCTCTCGGCTAGATCCAAGGACATCCAATATCCAGTGCCCGCTCCCATGCCAACCAAGGAGCAATGGCTGGAAGTGAGCTCTCTGACCTCAGGAACAAGGATAAGTGGACAGGAGGCTCTACAGGCTGAGTGCAGATCCAGGAATGTTTGGGGAAGGAATCTTTTGAGGCTCAGTAATCCATAATATGATCTAGAAGCAGAAGATCCCTTTACTGTGTAGATTCCTCGACTGAAGTGCACTGAGGATCCCCTAAAATAAAGGTCCTTTCTTGCCCAAAGCAAACCAGAGTAAACAAGTATCTCAAAGGCTAAAAAGTCAAACACAGCATATTCTCCATCTGGGCCTGGTAGCATATGCCTGCTGCCCCAGTACCTGAAAAGTCAAAGGAAAAGAATGATGAGTTCAAGGCCAGCTGAGCTAAATAGTGAGGTCCTGTTTTAAGTATACACACACACACACACACACACACACACACACACACACACACCCCTTCATTACTTAGCTTTCCCTTTGGACGTATAGATCTACCCTTCTTAAACAGTGTACCTCCAAAGGACATCTTATAAGGTGTTTTCACATTCCAGACCCAAATCTGGAAAGTCACACAAATTGTCTAAAGAAAACTAACTCAGAGCTTCATTCTCTGTTCTCCCAGGTTCACAAATACAGGATTAGGTAGTGGTAATGATCCCTGTCACAGTCCTGTGATACCAACGGCAGGGATGTGCAACAGTAACTCATGACACTGACTCATACCATAGACATCTTAGACATAAGGAAGAATGTATATGAGGACCATGCAGTAACTTATGTAATTTAGGCAAGACAAGGTCTCAACAGGAAAGAGTTGTTACATACAAAGATTGATGAAGATTTATTCGTGAAGAGATGATTCACAAGACATATTTGGTGAGAGGTATGTTAAGAGATCTCCTCGGCAACGTGGGATTAGTAAGTGAAGCCCTCACTGTCCTTAATTCTAAAGGAACAGGGATGAAGTGGTCACTAGAATGTGTCAAGGAGAGAAAAGTCCATCTGAAAGGAACTTTGTTTCATAGACAAGCTCACTCTGATGCAACCTCACAGGGAGGTCCCCCACAAATGTTGCAAGAGAGAAGTATTCCACAAGTGGAAAAAAAGTATCTGGAAGATCGGAGTTTAAAGTTCTATACCCAGGGAATGGACCTTGCCTGAGGTGATTTTAGATTAGGCAGAGTCAAAATCTGCTGTTAGAAATAAAAGATGGCATGTTTGTCTAAAGGCAGCTGGGGGCAGGGGTAGGGGTGCAGATTCCTCTTCCATCAGTTTCAGCAAGATAAGCTACAGCATCATAGCCACAGGCAGCATGATGGGGCCCTGAAGGGAAAGACAGCTCTTTCAGTTGCCAAGAATTTCCTTAGTAGAGAGGCCTCACTGACAGGCTGATGGCCTTCAGTTCCAGAGAACAAAGGGAATTTCTTGGAGGAGACGGAGTGGGAGACCATGCCGTGGAACCTGGTCTATGTGTCAGGAGTTACAAGCCAGAAAGGCACTAGATAAAAGTAAAGTTATCAATTGGACCCGGTGTCACAGGTGAGGCTAGGATTGCAATTACAAGGAGGGTGGAGAGTTCAAAGCCACAGCATCTTTGCTTATCCACTCTGTCCTGACAGGGAGAGGTGACCTGTGCCCGGGCTGGAGGGTAGTGTCAGGTCACAGCAGTTTCCCTGTGCCATGACTGTGTTTAAAGTCAGTCCATGGACCAGAGGTTGTACTAATTGATGGATTCAGCCATCTCTAACCTCTCCACACATTTCTTTGACACCTTTGCTTTTTAATTACTCATTTCCTTTCTCTGCAGTTCTCAGGAGAGCACACAGGGGCAATGCAGAGCATATTATAGGTGGTTAGTAACCACAGACCACTTTGTCCGGATCACTGCTGTGTCCTCTGTCTCAGACCCTAGGAATTAGATCCTGTAGATGTTCATGGGAAAATGGGTTCCCGACAGCAAAGGCTGAATGAAGTAGGAAGGAAAAGAAAGACTCCTCTGTTTATTCTTTGGGGAGGGGCCTTCTGGGTGTCTGAGAGAGGCAGAGTCCATGTCTTTTATTGGGGGGGGGCAAACATCACTTTTACACATACCAAGGAAAGCCATTGTTTTCAAGAACAAGAGAAAGTGAGAGAAGGTTTACCTGTCTGGCTTCCTTCTTACAGATCTTTTCTCTCTCTTATTTCTCCTCTGCTTCCCACTGATTCAGATGTGTCTGACACAGGTAATGCCCTGTTGCCCTTTGTAAGGGTCTAAACTGTTCCTAGACTCACCTGGCTGGCGACCAGCTCCACCCACTGCTTTCCCCTTCCAGGCCAGGCAGTGCTTGGGAGGAGGATCCAGAGAAAGGCTCAGAAGCCAGTCTGCTTTGCAAACCATGCTGGAGTGCTTCCTTTGTGGGCTATCACAGGGCCAGGCTCCTTCCTCTTTGTTAAGCTCACCCCCAGACTCTCCTGGAAGGAGAGGAGAGACCCACCAGAGCTGGGGTTCACTCTCAGCAGTGCTGGCTCTGGGTACACTCGATCATGCTTTTGATGTCAAGACATGAATAGCTTGCAGGGAGAGAGCCTTCCTCTGACCTTGACTCTGAAGGTAATAGTTAGGAGTCCCACACTGATACCATTCCATTCCAAATGTTCCTTATTCAGGACCATATTTAAAAGACCCTTTCTGTCTTTCTCACCTCATCTTAACTTACATCCCTTAATAATTTTGAATGTTGTTTCCACACTGCTCCACTTTCTAGACATTTTTTAGTACTGATTGAGATCTCTTGGTTCAGAATTAGTAACTCATACCTGTACTGAGAAGTTTAGATTGGAACCTTCACAAGTTAATATCCCCAGTCCCCACTATGGAGAACAAGTTTCTTAAGGTAGATTTGAAGATTCCATTACATCTCCACTAATAGAAAACCTCACCAGAGTGACCTTTAAACAATGAAGCTTGGCTGAAGGAAGCAGAAGGGTGGCATCTGCCTGCCATTTATGTTCCTTGGCAGCCTTTCTGCTATGTGATCCATGTGCATGGCACACCCTCCAAGACAACATCTTTCTGTCACAGTGGTTCTCAACCTTCCTAATGCTGTGACCCTTTAATACAGTTCCTCATGTTGTGGTGACCCCCAGCCATAAAAATTATTTTTGTTGCTACTTCATAACTGTAATTTTGCTCCTGTTACAAATCTTAATATAAATATCTGTGGTTTCCCATGGTCTTGGGTAATCCCTTTGAAAGGGTCTTTTGACCTCCAAAGTGGCTTTGACCCACGGGTTGAAAACCACTATTCTAGATTATATACTTATTACTCACCTACCAGGTACAAAGCATTCTAATACCTCTTAATAGAGTGCAGATGACATCTCCCCCCAATCACTTGAGACATGACCTTCAGGTCAATTTCCAGTATATGTGTTTTCTCTGTGTGTTTTTATCATGTGATTGTGTCAACACAGATCTGGGAATCTTCCGGAGGGCTGCTATGGTGTTCTACACGGACTGTATCCAGCAGTGCAGCAGACCTCTGTATATGGTACGTGCATGCTCCTGTGTTCCTTGGCCATCTCCCAGAAAGAGGGGGTACAGTAGGAGGTCCAGGCTTGGGGCAATGACTCAAACCTTCAGAAATCCAGAGAACCAGATGGCCTGAGATGGCTGCAGTCCAGTCAGTGAGGAAAGAATCATGTTGCTTATTCTTTTAACAGCAAGCTATGCTGGCCCTGCTTTTATAGATAAAATATTTGCTAAACTATAAAGAAGATAAAGGAAATATAAACACACACATACACCAAACTTTTTAAATGATATATATGTTTTAGTTTAATTTTCCTTTTTGAGAATTTCACACATGGACACTTCATCTACATTACTACTGACTCTTCCTCTCCCCTCCCAAATTTATGGCCTTTTCAATTATTATTGTTCCATGTATAAGTATCCATGTATACACACGTACATACATGTAAATGTGGTCTACTGGATCTATTTAATGTTACCCATATGTACATGTGTCCATGGCTGATCACTTGGGATTGGAAAATCTGTAAGGGAACTCCTTCTGAAGGAAACTAACTCTCCTTTGACCACCTGTAGCTCTTCACGTAGAGGTGTCACCATGTGAAATTTCCCCATCCATGTTCGCACGTCAACTGGAATACACCAAACTTTTAAATAGTGATAATTATTGTGGGGAGAATCAAGACAGAATACCTTTATAAATACTCCAAAGAGGTGCCCTCATGTACACGAAATTCCACACTATTAATAGTTTCACCAGGACAATGAGTGTGAACTGGCACTCTGGTCACCTCCATTGGTGTTTTAGTTTGTTTCCTGTAACTGTGTTAGACCAAAAGCAACTTGTGAAGCAAAGGGTTAACTTACCTTACAGTCTTGATCACAGTCAGTCACTGAATGAAGTCACAGCAGGACCTCAAGGTAGGAACTGAAACAGATGCTATGGAGGAATGCTGCTTACTGACTTGCTCCTTATGGCTTGTTCAGCCTGCTTTCTTACACAATCCAGGACCACCTGCCTAGGGACAGCACCACCCACAGTGGGCTGGGTTCTTCCACATCAAACTTTAGGCAAGAAAATGCCCCCACATGCTTGCATTTAAGGAAGTATGTTCTCAGCTGCGGTTCTCTTTTCCCAGATGACCCAAGCTTGTGTCCAGTTGACAAAAAACTGCCCAGCGCAAGTGGAAACTTTCACTCTCTACATTTTCACCTGCATATGTTTTTTACAGCAGTACCATAATCAAACTGTGGTTATTTTTTGATAGTTGGAATATTCCTTTAAAATTCTTCCCTGTAGTCTTCATATTAACCATTTCTATACTAAGCCTAAAAGACTGGGGCTGAAGCCCTGCCTTAGTTGACCATTGAACTTAAGATGTAACCAATGGGAAGTTCACTTATATTCTCTGAACCCTCAGCATTGGCATTTGCATGGTTCTGTGCTAAGATCTGATGCTGTCCTCTGCCCAGGAACAAAAGAATTTAGTAAGAGCCCAGTTAATAATCTTGTAACCAGAAGGATTTCTCCATCAAGAAATATGGAGAACCCTTAGCCTCACAAACTTGGGCAGGAAAACCTGAGAGACTTGAAGCAGGGTTTTTCTCTAGGTGAGATCTATGAAGCACATTAGAACCCACTAGTATTCTGGCAGTTGTGCATGCCTAGGCTGAAAGCCAGGTAAAGAAATTCATGTCTAAAGCATAGAACAATTGTAGCCTCGCTGAAAAACTGAGCAGAGGGATCAAGATTCTGTACATGCTTATACATAGCTGTCTCTGCCATGAATATTCTCATCAGGCCATTACATGAAGCAGCATCAGCACCACCAGCAGTCTGTGGGGCATACACCACTGACTCCTGCCTTGTCCCTTGTGTGGGTTTTGACAAATGTATAATGGCAGGCTACATAGCACCACGCAGAACAATCTGGCATGCCTAACACTCCTTTGTGCTCTGCCAACCTGTCTGATCTGCTTCTAGAAGGTTGCCATGTTTTTGCCTTTCTCAGTGTGTCATGTGACTGGACTCTTTCACTTAGTGACATGCATTTACCTTTCCTCCATGTTATTCCATGACATGACAGCTCTTTCCTTTGCAGTTCTGAATATCCTCCGTGGTCTAATACTACCGTGTCTTCATCTACAAACATACTGAAGGTTGTCTTGTTGCCTTCAGGTTTGGGAGATTACAAAGAAAGCTGATAGAGCAATCCTGGGGGTGAGGTTGCTTGAACCTACATTTTCAACTCATTTGGGTACAATTGATGGATAACATGGAAACAAGTATTGAGTTTTATGTGAAAAACAGAACAAAACACCAAACTGTCCCCTGAAGCGGCAAAATCCATCTGTATTCCTTTACATTTGTTTCAGAAACAAATTGTTCTGGTGCTTCCCACATCCTCACCAGCATTTTCAATCAATGTTTTATATTTTCACTATTCCAGTAAGTAAACAAACTTTTGTTTTGTTTTGTTTTTAGATACAATCTCTACATAGCATGAACTGACCTTGTACTTGCTATGTAGACAAGGCCAGCCTCAAACTCAGAGATTCACTTGCCTCTTCCTCCCAAGTATTCAGATTCAATAACTTTAAAAAAAAGACTTTTCTTTTATACTGGAAGGATCATTTAGGGAAACAGAGAATTGGTAAAATGGGAGATAAGTGACCATACACATGCAAGTATAATTAAATACAACTAGACATTTTAGGTAGTGAAAAGAGGCAGAAAGTGATGGAGAATAAATTTCACTCAGAGTGACCTTAATCATGTGGGCAGGTTCCCTGCATCTCCTAGGCCCCATTCCTTAACTCAGGGTTAAGACTGTGGGTTAGGAGTGAAAATTAACTCCTACATCTAGTTCTGACGGTGCAGTCCAGGCCATGGGGACTGAACACAGACTCTTCACTACTGCTGAGAGGTGTATGGAGCTGCTCAGCCGCACCAACCCCTGTAGCATAACCACACCCTGCTCTGCTAACCACTTTCTTACTCATAGCTGTGCTGGAAACCTCTGTAGGCAGGTTTTGCTGTTCAGCCTGGCTACAGAGCCTGCTCAGCGCTGGTTCTCAGGTGAGTTGCTAGCAAGGTGGACTCTATTCTAATACTCTCTTTTCTCTTTTTCAGGACAGGATGGTGTTGCTCATTGTGGGGAATCTGGTTAACTGGTCCTTGTAAGTGGAGTTATGGGAAAGAATGTTCTTATCATTACTAATATCTGTAACATTCAGTTTAGAGTTCTTTGACTGTCATTTTTTACAAGATAATCTGAAATTAAGGAGACTGTAAAACTGTTTGTCCCAGAGATTTGATTAAAAAACAAAAGTATTAGGTGGTCCTTCCACCTGCAAAAAAAACCAAAAAACAAATAAACAAACAAAAAAACAGAACAAAACAAAAACCAAAAACCACAACAACTAAAACCAAGTAGAAAATCAAAACAACAACAACAAAATCTAGGAGTCTGGAGAGATGGATCATTTGGTACAGGTACATGCTCTACAGGTACCTTATATACAGCAAGTACATAACTCTACGTAAGGTGGAAGTCGAGAAGCAACTCCACTAGCTGTTCGCTAGCTCTCTCTCTCTCTCTCTCTCTCTCTCTCTCTCTCTCTCTCTCTCCTCCCTTTCTCTCCCCCCACACCACCGTAATATGCTTGTATATATAAATAAATATTTTGAATTAAATAAATTCACTAGGGAGTTCTTATATAGTGGTGGGGGCTTCTTCTAAAACATTGAAGCATTGAGGAAAATTAATTAGATGGATGGGTGATGGGTGGATAAATGACTGAAAGAAAAGAATAAAGAGCAGAAGGAAAGAAGAGATTTTGCCCATGAGTGCAAAGATGTAATATACTGTGAAATTATCTTGTGGAACTTTGCGTAATAATTATTGAGGATACATTAATTTCTATAAACTACGTCTTCCTTAGTTTGTGGTGTGTGTGTGTGTGTGTGTGTGTGTGTGTGTGAGAGAGAGAGAGAGAGAGAGAGAGAGAGAGAGAGGCTTTTCTATTTCTTTCCCTCTCTTTCTCATTATCATTCTTTACACCTTCACACTCTTGTCCTTGCTCCCCCAGGTGAACATCAACAGCTGTAACAGGCGCACAGTCTCTGCTGTTAAAGTTATCTGATGCAACCTATTCACACTTTGAATGCATGAGACCTTTCATTGATATCTCAGAAATAAGTGATGTCAGCTGTTTTTACTTCTGGCTCTCAGCTAATCTGTTTCTCTGGTTCTGTGACTTTTGACTCCCTATTCCTGATACACAGAAAGACACCAGCCACTCCCAAGACAAGATGAACAGCCTCTCTTTCCCCACACTGTAGTTTTCAAAAATATATTATTTAAAAAATAAAAAACCTTCGAATAAGAAGCTGAAGAAGAGTTACAGCTGGGTCTAGCACATAGGAGGCGGAGAGACAGCATAGTCAGTCTACAGAGCAAGTCCCAGGACAGCTAGGGCTACAATGTTCACCAAAGATGTAATAAATTAAAAGTTATCTATATTAGTCATTCAGTTGTATAGTTGTCAATCCCCATCCAAAGACACTTCAGTTTGCAGAGGACCATATGCACATGATGGTCCCCAAAGATGGTATGGCCTAGTAACATGGTGGCCATCTTGGCTTTCCTAAGGACATTCTATGATGTTCCCACAATGCCAAAGTCACTCATTGTGCATCCTTGTCATCCCACAATGCATCACTGTATCTTAAAGTGAGTTTTTAACTGGTGAACTCCCACAGTGGCTAATGGTCCTCATGTTATACCCGTTTCCTGCTGCCGATATCCGATCCCACCTCTGCAGTGCCCTCTTTGGACTGATGTACCGGCCCAGGGACTTTGCATCCTACATGCTAGGCATCTTCATCTGCAACCTGCTGCTGTACCTGGCTTTCTACATCATCATGAAGGTGAGAACATGCTGGCAGTGCTGGGGGCCTGCGACAGCAGGGGCTCCAGCCTCAGTGGCTTTACATCTTTCCACAGCTTCGCAGCTCTGAGAAGGTCCTTCTTCTCCCGCTCTTCTGCATCGTGGCCACGGCGGTGATGTGGGCTGCAGCCCTGTACTTTTTCTTTCAGAACCTCAGCAGCTGGGAGGTAAGAGGCTCCTTCTTTTATCTGAGCAGTTCTAACTCCATCATGTCTGTTGGGCCTTCCTTCCTCTTCTGCTGTTTCTTATCTTTCCCCCATTATTTAAATTCACAGCCTCTCTCCAAAAGAGAGAATGCTTAATGCCACACTTAAATGACAGGCAGGCAAGTGGCATGTAGTCAGCATTTCGAGGATAATACTACACAAACCTGCACTCTGTAGATACTGCAAACATGAGCTTCTCTAGTCCTTTCTTTGGTCTCTTCCCAGAGATGTATTTCCAGGTTAATGGGAAACAGAATGGCTGCTCATGAGTTTTTCTTCTGGGGTCACACAAATGTTCTAAGATCAAATGTGCAGATGCTGTGGTGCAGGGATAAAACTTCCCGCTTGTGCTTCAGACACAGTTCTGGTTTCTGAGGACATTCTGCGACTATTATAAATAATGTTGCTGTGAGCAACTGTACACGATCCTTAGAAGCTGACTTTCCTGTGTGCTCCCTCAAAGACAGACCCTAAAATTACTGAGCTGTAGTGGGATTATATTGGTAATGTTGTAAATATTTGTCTTGTCTAGGGGTTTAATAAAAGCCAATTGGCCAAAGGCAGACAGGAAGTGTAGACAGGGCTATCGGGCTAAGAAAATTCTGGGAACATCTCAGAACAACACAGACACCACAGAGATGCAACAGGGGAAAAAAAAAGCCAAAATATTACTGTAAAAAAAGGTATCAAGCCACATGACTAAACAAAATTGTAAGTTAAGATAAAAAAGCTAACAAGTTATGTGCCTGAGCCCTAGGCTGATCAATGTAAAATTAATATAAGCCTGTTATATTATTTATATTATCTATTTATATATTATATAATATTTGGGCCTAAGTGACAGCAGGGCTAAAAGCAAGTCTAAACCTCTAGGCTAGACCAAAAGCCCAGGCCAGGACTCTTGCCTACATCTGCCTCTCCTTCCTCCAGGGAACCCCAGCAGAATCCCGGGAGAAGAACCGAGAGTGTGTCCTGCTGGACTTCTTTGATGACCATGACATCTGGCATTTCCTCTCTGCCACCGCCCTGTTTTTCTCCTTCCTGGTGAGTCCTGCCTCCTGCAGCCTTGGGCGGTTCCTGCTGCTCTTCCCCGGGCCCTCTGTAGCCCTCAGCTACGCTCTGCATTTGTTCACTGTAGTTCAACTGACTGACCATCTCCCTGTGTTTTCTTTCTTTTCGTTAACTGTAACTTTTGTGAGATCATAACTTTTATTTTTCAATGTCTGGACACACATAAGAGTGATGAAACTGTTTTCCCTAAGTTGCATGGTGCCCTGGGACAGAACTGGTTATTGATCTGAAATGCTCAGAATTCTCCCCAGAAACCACTTGGGGTATTCATTAACTCTCTAACATCCATGGAATTACTCCTTCTCATGACAGACTCGATTCCTTCCCTTTCTCCTGGTCTACTATGTATTTTATAAAGATTAGATTCCTAGAGAACCTTAAAGAAACCACCCAGCCTGCAAGCTCTTAATCTAGGGTTCATGCGCCTTGCTTGTATCCCCTTCGAGAATCCATTAGTAGTTATGCTAATATAAGATGACCATCCTCGGCATCCTTTAGTCCTTTTTAAAATTTCCTAATTAAATGTCTATGGTGCCTGGATACAGGTTGGAGTGACAGACAGCTGGGCTGTCACTGCAGATGGGCTCAGATGGGCTCAAGCCGTCTGAGGCCAGCCGGCAATCACAAGAGTGGAGCAGGGCTTCCCTCTAGTGGCCAGAGTGAAAAGTTCAGCCCATTTCTGACTTGGACTTTTCTGACAGGAAAACGTGAGATATCAAGAGTGGTCTAGTGGTTTCATGTGGGGAGGGAATTAGAACAGAGTAGGAATGGTCCATTTCTTATATAGCAACCTCTATACAGGAATAGAATATTTCTTTTTCCATAGGTCTTGACCTGCCTACATGTGTTGTAAGTAATGACTATCCAGGCTACCTTACACAAATATCCTCCACCCCACACTCTCTATGCATAACACCCTCTATAATTTTAACCCTCACACACATGTCTGTGGAATATACTGTGTTCCACCTCATGGGCTTTCTTCCTTTTCAAAATCCTTTCCCAAATGTGAGCTCCAGGGCAGAGGGTAGCTGTTTCATCCTCAAATGTGTCTCTAGCATCTTGAATAGCACATGAGTATAAATGAGCTATAATTTAGTAATAACAAGCCCTAGTTAAAAGCAAGGCAAATGCAAGGGGTGTGCTGTTTTCAGTCTATAGAATTCATGAAGAGAAAACGGGACTGGTGTGGCCAGGACTTTTATATTCCTTTCCCGTCTCAAACTCTGTCACTTCAGGTGTTGTTGACTCTGGATGATGACCTGGATGTGGTTCGCAGAGACCAGATCCCTGTCTTCTGAGCCTCCAGCATCACAGGGGGAGAAAGCCGATCCACCTTGGTGCTGTTCCCTGGACAATATGGTGACTGCTGCAGCGTGCACACTGCCAGACACTCCACTTGTCTCAGTGGACTCAAAGTCAAGAGCTTGGAGTGAGCTAAACCTGGAGAAGAACTGGAGAACGGAATCCCTGCTGTGCACAGAGGCAAAGCCAGGAGACTCACAAACCTCTGCTCACAACTTAGAGCTCAAGGCAGCCACAAGTCAGGCCAGCTTGCTGCCTCGGCCCCTCCTGTTCTCACTGAAATTCAACAGAGAAACCAGCTACTTGTACCTCCCACCTAGAACCTTTGGTGTGGCCACTGCCACCCCCGTGAAACATCTGCTGCTCTAGAAGCCCAAAGCACCATCTCACTTCCCCTGGGTCCTTGGAGGATGTGATTCCTTAGATTATGGCATAGATGGGACCAAGTCTCCATCCAGCTGAGACAGTCATTCTGGTAACTCAGGCTATTCAGAAGGGGTACTGAACAATGCCCCAGGATCCTGGCACTACTGGAAGTGTTCAGGATGGGACTTTGCCACACACACACACTTATGAATGATTGCCATTGCTGGCCCCAAGGTCTAGGGATCACCCACTTCCTAGTGTCTTCGTCTAATCACTGGATGATGACCCAGCACTCTGATGTGGCCTTCTCTGAAGGGCTCTCTTTCTTCATAGACTTCTAACAGTTCAAAGATGGACGAGAAAGGGAGAAAACTGTACAACGGAAGAAATGAGAGAAGTGACAGCATCAGGAAGGCAGCTCTTCTCATCTTAAGGACTCTGGATCCTGGAGAAAATTCAACAAAGCGACAGTGCTTGGTGGTGTCCCCCCCCCGCCCCGCCCCCGGACAGACACACACAGCTCAATTTGTGCCCATATAGGCTTTGCAGGGAAAAAAGTGTCTCCAGCAGTGGCCTCTACAATTGGGCCTCTCACGTGTCACTTATGAAGATGTGACTCGGGATGGACACGTGTTCCTCCTCCATTTGGATTGCAGAGATCATAGCTAATCCAGTTGTCTCAAATTGCATCTCTCTCTCACTCTCTCGCCAGTAAGACAACAGCTCAGTACTCTAGTTCCCTTCTCTCACCATCTGGCAAACCCTGTGAGAAGCCTCACCTTGACAAGGCTTCCTGGTTGCCTGGAGTATGGTGTCATCAGAAAGCAGGCATCCAAGTGTGCGCACACATGTCTGTTTGCTTGTGAAACGGAAGTCTCCCCTCACCATCCATACTCTCTTGATCATTTATTAAGGAAATGGATGAGACATTCCTCTTTTTAAAAGTTATTATTCTCTCTCTCTCTCTCTCTCTCTCT
The DNA here is from genome assembly GCA_004025045.1 of Sigmodon hispidus. Taxonomy (NCBI): domain Eukaryota; kingdom Metazoa; phylum Chordata; class Mammalia; order Rodentia; family Cricetidae; genus Sigmodon; species Sigmodon hispidus. The sequence continues at coordinate 33,414 of PVIH01015731.1, forward strand.
CTCTCTCTCTCTCTCTCTCAAATATCTGCATACTGTTCAAACATGTGCTTTGGAAGTTTGAACAGCAAGCTTTTCTTGGTTCTAAAAATGCAAAGATAATTTCCCTGAATGGTTTGCTGCTGCTTTCCTTTCTTTCCCAAATGGTCACGTGTTTGCAATTGGTTTTCTGTTTATTCTTCATTATTTCAAAACTTGTTAGCTTCTGTGGGTGTTATGAGGACTAGCAATTAGATGGCTATCCTAGTCAAACATCTTTAAAAAGAAAAAAAAGCAAAAGCAAAGATTGCCACAAGTGAGATTTTGTGGGTCTATGTGAGGTCTAGACCAATCTTGTCTGTAAAGTGACTTCCAAGCCAGCTAGGGCTGCACAGTAAGATCTCATCTCAAAACAAACAAACGAAGTTCAGATCTGATTGCTTTTGCCTGATCACTGATTCTTTCAAAGCAGTTTCCCCAATGTTGAACCCTAAATGCCCCAATAAGAAAAGTGCCCAAACAGAAAAGACCATCCAAACAGTCCTGTGACCTGAGTGAATAAATACAAAGATATACTATCTGTTTTGGAAGCTTGTTTGGGGAGTGGGGCAGAGAGTCAATGAAAACAAGCCAATAGTAAGGGTCCTCCTATGGAGGGGATTGTGCCATTGTGTTCCTGTGTTCTGTTGTGCTTTGTTTACTATATGTCACATGTCCTGGTCATTTCTGTTCTTTGAAGCAGGACTATAAAGCCCCAGACCAAACCTGCTTTTAAAAATAGAACTTCTAAGTCACACGTTGCTAGTTCTTTCTACAGCACAGATCTTGCGGTTGGCGGTGGGTTGTGTTTCATCTGGAATGCTGGTCTGAGTACTGGAGCAGAAGAGCGTTACTGGAGATGTCAGGATCCCAGGCACGTCACTGGGATCTAAACCAATGCCTATGCTAACTCTATGCCAAGCTCGTGCACTTTGCTCCTTAAAAGCAAAAGCCAGGCTAACTGGGAGGGCTAAGTGCAGCGGGCAGGTAACAGAGAGCGTTGCACTTAGGCTCTTGGCTGAGAACACTCAGAAGTAAAGAGAGCTTCTGGGCTGGAGCAGAATGGAGATGCAACAGCCAGAGGACTGAGACTGCCCGTAAAATACGAGCTTTTCGCACCTCTGATGAAGGCTGGGGAGGCAGCTGCACCTGTTCACACAGGATGCCTGGGAGATTCTCCTGGTTTTATTTTAGCAGCGAGAGAAGGCGATGGAAAACTGGAGTCTATCTGGGGAAGGGACTTTCCATGACTAAAGGCAATTCCTGAGCCAGCAACTGAGGACGAAAACAGTTGCAGCTGCTACCCCGTTAACTCCAGGCTGCGGGGTTGGAAAACACATGTGTCAGCGAGTCAAATAATAGCCGAACGCTTCTTGTCCTGAGTGACAGGCAGGATCTTAGAGACACTTTCATGGAAGCAATGGTCAAGTGTACGGCAGATCAGAGTCAGACCTTTAGTCTGTGTTGGCAGTCTACTGGCTGGGTGACCTAAGTTTAGCTCCCAAAGCTGTGATTCTCTGCACAGCTCCACAACATTGCCCAAGACTCATGAAGCCCTAAGGGCCCAGGAATGCAGTCAACACAAGGCTGGTCCTCAGATTCCACCTCCTAACACTCATGGGGGTTGGGGACAACAGCATGTAGCCTTCACTGTCCTGGTTCCTTCAGACCGTCACGCTAGCCATGGGTGCTGTCTCCTGCTTTCACCTGCAGGCAGTTCTAAAGCTAGGAAGCTTCTTGACCTTCAGAGGCAAGGCCCAGATTATCATCCCTCTAATCCTTAGACTCCTCCCTGGCATCTACCACTGCAGTTTTATTCTTAATACCAACTAGAAATTTGTAATGCTTCCAAAGTTGGAGCCTAGTGGAGAGTCTGGCTATAAATGGTGTCAGCTTTTATTACAGCGATCTGTGTCCTGGGTCTCTGAGGAAAGAAAGCTTTGATTTTTGTCCTTCGGAGTGGCTGTTACCAGTCTAGTTACTATCAGGTAAAGTGTCCCCGACACTCCTTACCCATCACAGGGCTCCCACTAGCCAGGAAGCTGGGAGCTTCAACCTCTCAGGTCCCCAAACAAGTCCTAGAAAGGACAAGTCCCAAGTTATCTACCATAACTCATCTCCTAAAAGGAAGAAAGAACACAGGTGATTTGCTGGGTCTGAAGCTGGTTAAGCCTGACTCGTGATGAGTCCGCACAGCAGGGAAAGCAGACTTTTTTTTTTTTTTTTTTGCTTTGCTTGATATCATTGTTTGGAGGAGACTTGTCCATTATTCACCAGGGCTAAGTTTTAAAGTCTTCTTGCTACTAAGTCACCATTGTCAACAAGGCTAAATGCTTATTTGAGTCTTATTTAAATATGGTCATTAACACATAGGAATTCGGGCAAACTTTGCGTGGGTCCCAGCGCTTCTACAACACTAGAGTAACCATTTTGGTTTAGATGGGATTTTTCTAGCAAGAGTCCTCCTTGTTCCATTTCATGGAATGGCCTCATATACTGTGCATTCTTCCTGACATGCAGTCTTATTGTTCTTACCAGAATACAAGCAGGACGAGGTGGTTACAGTCTGTGGTGGTGGTTAATGTCGTCAACTTGACAAGCTCTAGGAAAACTTGGGAAGCAGGCCTCTGGGCACACCTCTACAGGTTTATCTAGATTAGGTAAGACTCTAGGCCTGCCTGTAAGGGATTGTCATGATTGGGTCAATGAGATAGGAAAACCTACCTGAACAGTGGATAACACTAGTCCCTGAGCTGGGGACCAGATTGAGATGAATGAACCGGAAAATGATCTGAGCAGATTGAGTTGTAGCAGCTCACAACTCTCTGTAACTCCAGTACCAGGGGATCTGACTGCCTCACACAGACAAATGTGCACATAAAATAAATAAACTAGGGGGCTGGAGAGATGGCTCAGTGGTTAAGAGCACCGTCTGCTCTTCCAGAGGACCCGGGTTCGATTCCCAGCACCCACGTGGCAGCTAACAACTGTCTGTAGTTCCAGTTCCAGGCAAACACCAAGGCAAATAAATAAATAAAGTTTTAAAAATAAATAAATAAATAAATAAATAAATAAATAAATAAACTATTTTTTGAAAAGCATTTCCCACGAATGGAATTTAACTAAAAGTAGGTCCCATATTTTAAGCTTCTACCCATTTCCCGGTGTCTCACTTGTTCCTTGTTTCCCTTATGTATGTATGAGTCTGAATCTGTGCATGCCTGAAGGCTGTCTTGTGAATTTGTCTTTGAGTCTGTATGTGTCCTTACTAAAGGGCTTTTGCCCTCTATTTACTGGACAGCATAGAAAGAATCACATAGGGAAGAAATGGGGGATAGTTTACAAAAATCCTTAACAAGGTTTTATAAGGGACTAAGCCACTTACCCCAGATAACTAACAAATGCTATCAAGCAATATCTGAATGTTGTCTTTCAACATTTATGGTGAATGTTCACTTTCGAAGGTTGCTTTCAACCTATTTTGCTATTTCCTACATTTGTTACTCTAACAAGTTACTCTGGATCAGGGTCTTGGAAGAGAATATCAGTTAAGGTTACAGCTATGTATTAGCCTAGGTTGTAAAAGCTGATTGCAAGGAAAATTCAAGGAAATGAGGTTGTTGCATTGTTCTTTCTCATAAAGGTGGGCTGAGTACACAGAAGGATAGCAGTCTTCAGTTATAAGTGACCCACACACAACGCCCATGTTGGGTAGCTTATATTCATCTGTCTGTGGATGGCTGTCTCAGATACCACCTGGCATACCCTCCCACACCCCCACACATACACATTCCAAACAGAAATTCCTCAGTTCTCTTACATTCTTTGGCTTCTGCAAAGTCCCTGTGCCCCAAGTCTCATCCATTTCACTGAATATGAACAGTGGCTAAGCACATTGGCCTTGAGGCAATGTAGCAGTTAATCAAGAGCTAAGTGAAATTCCCATTCTCATTTCCTAGTGTATCACAAAAGGAAGAAGAGAAATCTGATGTCAGTTCCACTTTTCCTGTTTCGGGCTGACCTCTCATTAAGCTAATTCTTGATATTGCTTGTGAATAAAATTCTCTGTCCTTTAAACAAAAGATTATCTAAAATAATTCAAAGTGTCTCATTTTAGGATAATGAAACATTGCCATCAAAGAAAGATTCTGATTTGCATTTTGTGGTTTTTATTATATTGCTTATGTGAACTTCCACAGGGTGTCTGGTGTAGGGCAGGCTTCTGTAATGAAAAGGGTAGCTAAAAGCCTATGTTTATTTGCCGCTTCTAAAACACGGGACAATCTGTGGAGGGATCTACTCTCAGGGGGTGCATTGTCCTTTATTTTCTTCCTAATACTCTTCTGTTCTCTCAATAGTCGGGAAATATTTGAACTGAGCAGGGGAATGAGCATAGCAAAGAGCAAAGGCATATAAACTTTTCTATACAGTGTTTTATAATCCAAAAGCGAATATGAATTGGAAACAAGTTATCACAATGTGTTTATGATAAACAAGCAAAGTGTGAAAGATTAGATTTGTATAGCATGTTTTGGTCACTGTTCTATTGCTCTAAGGAGACACTGTGACCAAGGCAATTTTTATAAGAGAAAGCATTTAACTGAGGCCCTCACTGTTTAGTCCATAAAAATAAAGAAATAATTTAGTCCATTATCAACATGGCAGGGAGTATGGAAATATGCAGGCAAGCATTGGAGCAATACCTGAGAGCTTCATCCTGATCTAGAGAGAGAGAGAGAGAGAGAGAGAGAGAGAGAGAGAGGAAGAGGATAATTTTTTTTAAAGGTTAATTAATGTGCATCGGTGTTTTGCCTACATTTATGTCTTGTGTGCGGGTGTTGGATTCCCTGAAACTGTTGGAAACTGAACCTGGGTTCTTTGGAAGAGCAGCCAGTGCTCTTAACCAATGAGTCATATCTCTACCCCCAATTTGTCAGGTAGATTAAAGTGGAGGAAAAAGGCAGGCCCCAGGGATCCTCTGAGCTGAGGGTACAGAGACCTGCAGCCACTACAGGTGACATTTTAATCAGGAGCTAGCAATGTAGCACAGTTGTTAAGAGTGCTTGCCTAACAAGCATGGAGCCCCGGGTTTGGGCCCAGCTCTGCACAGACCAGTATGATAGTGTATACTAATGACCCCAGATAGCATTTGGGAGGTCGAAGGCAGCAGGATCAGAAGTTCAAAGTTGAGGTGTTAGAGATTTAGCTCAGTGGTAGAGCACTTTCATAACAATTAGTGGACTTGTTCATTCCTCAGCACTAGAAGAAAAAAGATCAAAGTCATCCTCGGTTACACAGCGAGTTTTAGGCTACCCTAGGCTACATAAGAACCTCTCTCAAAACAATGAAAAATGAAATCCCATATGCAGACTAACAGGTAAGCTGACATCCACTGGGTTCTCCAGCCTGGAATGTCATGCCCGGGAGAAAACATCTGTTTTCAAATAAATAGGGAAATAGATGTCAACCAATAAGGATGCTTTGAACCAACATCAAGTATTTAATAAGAAAACTGAAAAGATGCCCATTTCCAGTGCCAGAAGAGAGCAAAGATTTAGAGAGAGGAACATTTGGGGCAGGGATCATTTTAATTCATCATCAAATAAACAAAAGCAGTGCTTCCTAGACTTGGACATTGCCAGGTCCTGTCCTGCTGCAGAACGGACATGACGTCCACTCCAGCCCTCCAGGATCTAACCACTGGCAATTGGTGCCTCAGTTCCCGACTCTATCACAGAGCCTGGATGACAGAACAGATGATCTAAGCAGCAGGATTCACCAGGCATATCACTGGATCAAATCCTGAAGCCCTCGCCATTCCTCAGTGGAGAATCTGATGCTTAGAGAAATCACTAGGTGAAGGACCACAGCTGCAGAAACCTGAATTTCCAGTCAGGAACATGTGATTCAGGTCAGACCAGACAAGACACAATTGTACCACAGGGAAGATTCAGCATGGATTATATAACTACTGAGCAGTCGAGTTTATTAACAGATGGTATGTGGCTGTAACAGAAATCTCAGTTATGATGAACCTGCAGGCCGTTGGAGAGCCAGTCAATAAAATTAAAATTGTTGGGTCTGTAATTTAGAAAAGCAGGACTCAGGTGAAGATGCTTCATCCATTTCAAAGCCTATAGAGTTCAAAATCACATTCAGTGATTACAGTTGACTAAGAGCTGCAGACCCAAAGACTCTTATTGAAATTAAAATCTACATGTTGAAAAAAGTTTCAGATTACCACTGGGAATCTGATAGTTCAAAACTAAAATTGAAAATAAAAAGAAAACAAAGGAATATAGTGACTTTTCTAACTTAAAAAAAAGAAAAAAGACTGGATGATGGTGACACATGCCTTTAATCTCAGCACTTGGGAAGCAGAGGCAGGCAGATCTCTGTGAGTTCAAGGCCAGCCTGGCCTACAGAGTGAGTTCCAGGACAGCCAAGGATACACAGAGAAACCCTGTTTCAATGCCCCCACAAACAAGCAGAAAAACAAAAAAGATCATCAGAAACTCTAATAACTGTCAAGAGTCAAAGGTCATCCAGCAGGACTTCTGAGACAACTGTGTCAGCCCAATGGACAGGACAGTCTCTTAGTCTAGTCAGTGGCAAAACCATCTTTGCCATTGGTCCCTCACCTCAGTAGGGTTGGGGTTTCATCTCTGCACAGCTTGGACAGAGGAAATCACTGCATTGGAAAAATCATGTTTCTTCATGTTTTGTTTTTGAGACAAGTTTTCTCTATATAGTCCTGGCAATCCTGGAACTCACTCTATAGACCAAGCTGGCCTCTTCCTCCCAAGTGCTGGGATTAAAAGCATGTGACACTGATGCCAGGCCATATTTCTTTATCTGTAGAAAGATAACAAAATATTTCTAAGTTTGTCTAGAAATAATGCAAAAAAAAAATCAACACAGTTTGGTTTTGAATAGGGTTATATACCCAATCTTCTTGTACTAATAATTTCTGTTAGACTTAAACACACACACACACACACACACACACACACACACACACACACACGTAATGTGTATAAAATGTGAATCTGCATGGTCACTCCATGATATCAATAAAACAGAAAAGCTAGGATCTAACCAAATTGAACCATGGATTTCCAGAGAAGCCCGTGAGGCAGGAGGGATGTTCCCCACATCAGTCTGGATGTGGGCTCTTTGCACTTAGGGAGGAAGGAAAACCACTGATGATCATTGGTGCAGAGAACAAGCTTAGCTCAAAACTGGGTTGTCATCTTCCAAAACATCCAGAGCTTACTTAACTGTACAAGAAAGTGGTACAATGATACTCTTCAAACACTACCTGAACTTATCCAGGAAGCAGAGTAACCTTACCTCTTTAATTTCTCAATGGGAAATAAAATAGCTAAATTAGAAGTTGGTGCTGCTCTGCTAAATAGGTTGTGGTGGGGGCCTGTGGTTCAGTATCAAGAAAGATGGGCACAAAGCAAGACTTTTTTTTGTTGTTTTGCAACAGTAGAACAAAAAAATCTTTCAGATATACATTTTTTGTCTTTTCTAACACCTGTGTAGGCAGGGCAGGTAATAATAACACATAAAAACAAAAATAAACACATAAAAGTAAACTATGACACAGAGAAATTATGTAGCTTGTCTGAAGCCACCAGACATAAAACAGTAGCATAAATCTGTCATATACAGGAAAACTGTTGGCATAGCTTAGTCCATCATGTAGTGTAATGGGGAGGGACAGAAAAACTTGAGGATGTTACTGAGATATGTCAAGAGAAACCAATATCAGTTTGTACCCATCACAAGTATTTTTGTTTTATGTGTATGAGTGTTTTGCCTGCACATATGTCTATACACCACTTTGGTACTGCTGTATGTAGAAGCCAGAAGGTGTCAGATCTCCTAGGACTGGAGTTACAGATGGTTGTGAGTCACCATGTGGGTGCTGGGAGTGGAATGGAGGTTCTCTGCAAAAGCAACAAATGCTCTTACCTACTGAGGCATCTCTCCAGTCCCAGAATACTGAGATTGAGATTACTCAATTCTCAAGAAGCTAGGAGAAGGAAAATACTGTGAACTTTGCAGTCCTGTGCACTCCTTTCCTAGGGGTGGTTATATGACCTTTGGGCTTCTCACTTTATATATTCAATATAGTCATGTATTAGAATGTTCCAATATAAACATGAAGTGTACCCAGTCACTCACATATTGCAGGTTTGAGCTGATAGATTCAGTCATTGAGAGGTCACTGGGACATGAGGATCCTGACTTGATCATACAGTCATGATTGATGGCATTATTTGGAGGTAATGGAAATCTTGGAAGTTAGACATAGTTGGAGAAAATAGCTTATGTCTTTGGAGGGATTTTCTTAACTTTCTTTTTAAAAGAGATTATATTATTTTATTCTTAATTATACATGTATGTGCACATGAGTCATAGGGGCCCAGAGGCCAGAGAGCTTGACAGATCCTGTACTAATAACTTTCTGTTACTGTGAGAGAATGGCAGGACCAAAGAAAGCAACTCACCAGGAGTTTAACTGGGCTTAGGGTTCCAGAGGGATAAGAGTCCAGCATGGCTGGGAAGCATGGCAGCAAGAACAGGAAGCTGTGAGCTCTTTTCCTTTACCTCAAGCATGAAGCAAAGAGAACAAACAGGGAGCAGGCCAGACTTTTTACTTCCCAAACCAGCCCCCAGTGATGAACTTCCTCCATTAAGACCGCACCACCCAAACCTCCCAAATAGCACCATCAATAGGGACCAAACATCTAAATGCCCAAGACCATGGGGGACACTCATTCAAAACACCAGAGCCCCTTAAGACAGGAGCTGGACTTAAGACAGTTATCAGCTGCCCAGCATGAGCTGTGAACTATATTGTGGTCCTACATGCTTCTAATTGCTGGGCTATCTCTCCAGCCCCATGAAGAGCCTTTCTTAGCCTGACTCCCTTGTGTTGTTCTCTACTCTTGGCCACCATGAAGTGAGCAGCTTAGCAGTACCACAACTGTGTGTTCTGCCACAGTACAGACCCAGAGACAGAGGATCCAGCTGACCATAGAGTGGAACTTGGAAATCATAGTTCAAAGTTAAGCCTTTCTTTCTCCTTTCAAAATGTTTTCTCAGGTACTTGTCATGGTGACAAACAGTAGACACAGGATGTGACAAAGACTAGGTGTGATCACTGATCTTGTTAACTTGATGAAATACTCCTTTGACCAGGTCTACTAGAGTATTTCTTAAAATGATTGAGACCCTCCCCTAGGATGGAAGGCACTTCTTAGTGGGGGCCCAGCTACTAGGAGGTTCTACTGAAAACCTGTGGCCTTTCACCTGCCAGCTTTCACCCTTGCTAGTAAGTGAATCCACTATACTGCTGCCATTGCTACTGCCATCCTCTGCTGCCACTGGAACCCAGACCCTTCTGCTTTCCAACATGGACTGATGACCAGTGGCTATCGAGGAATATTCCAGCCCCTCCAGCAGCCATTCTGAATTTGGGGTTGATCATTTCTGTACTGTCTTTACCACATCTGAAAACAATACACTGACTTGAAGGATCTATAGATAATCAAACCCGGGGCCTTGTGTTACATAATCTGTTACCACGAGCTATACCTCAGACTGAAACTTCATATTTTAGCCAGATGTGATACTTGAGATAGCAGTGCCTTGGAAGATAAGGAGGCTAGTCAGTTCCAGGTCAGTTAGGGCTACATAATGTGAGACCCTTTCTATAAACAAAAAAGAAACAATATAAAGCTTATGTTTTATATATATTAAATAAAAAGTTTAGTTAGCTTTGTATAAATCTTTATACTGCACAATTCACTGTGTTCCCTCATAAATTACGCTTGTCAAGTTTTTACTCAATTGATAGTTACATCCAACTTTTATTTTTTAAGGCAAGGTCTCACAATGGAGCTCTGGCTGATTCTGTCTCCCAAGTGATGGGGTTAAAGCTATGTGCCTCCATCCATGGTCCCCCAATTTTCTTTAAGAGATTTAATTTGTAATTACATGTGTCTAAGAGGATATGAGCATGGATGCAAATGCCTGCAGAGGCCAGAAGAGGGTACTAGATCCCCTGAAGCAGGAGTTACAGGTGGCGTAAGCCAACTGCCATGGTCCTCTGCAAGCACGGTACATGCTTGTAACAGCTAAGCCATCACTCTAGCCCAGTACCAACTTTCATCTCAAATTTCTATGTTTAGTTCCCTCCACTACTCAGTTGAGAATCAGACTAAAGCATCACTGAATACATTTCCATACGTGGAAGTCTAATTTTACTTTTTAGAATGAATGTACAGGTGTGCTGCTTGTTCCAATAGTTTAAACCTTGATCTTGACTGCTTTACTTGAGGTGCGATGCTTAGAAACACATGCCCAACGGAATTGTGTCATGAGATCTTTTCAGATAGATGGCAAAACTTAAATATACTACTTCAGATGTAAGATGAAGATTTAAACTGGAATGGGAAATTACCAGAAAAAAAGTAAGAATTCACAATGCAAAAATTGCAAAGTTTATTTTCTTAAATAAAATACTATATTCATATTCATACAAATAATTATTACAACCATTAAAATGTTACATTTAACAATAAAAATTTCAAAACTTTAAACAAGAGCATGTTTTGGAATATTCACATCCTAATACAATGCATTTGTAAAAAGATGCCAAAATAAACAGGACCTATTCTTATTTACAACTGTAGGACAATCCTGATCCTATTATACATATCTGCTCTGTATTCCATTACAAAACAAATTAGTTTCCATTAGAATTATAAACCAAGTGATTTACAGTTATAGGACACAGTGCACAGAAACTGCTGGCTGGGTCATAGATACAAATATTACACGGCTGGAGCCCTAAAACACACGTTTTCCTGGGGCTTGCCTATGATAAGCATCACAACCAGTGTGTCTATAAATAATTTGTGAAAGTAATCTTGTTCTCAATTTTCAAACTTTAAAAACAAACCCAAAATGAAAACATACACGTATATGCACACACACACACACCCTGCTGAAAGCGGAAGCATTTCCCTTCACAGTAACACAACTGTGGCATCATAAGCAACACTGTCTGGTCCCTTCTTGGAAGATAACAGTTCAACAACCCCCAAATTTACCACTATCGTCAAGGCCTATGCCCAGTGACCTTACAAATGCAAATGACTTTAAGACTTCAGGAGCAGGAGGGCAGAGATCTCAGGAGTGAAGCCAAAATTAAATGGGTCAAACTTCAATTTCCTATTACATGCTGCATGTATAGCTGTACACACAACTTGCAAAAAGTTAAAGATCATCTTTTTTTACTTTCTTTGAACATGTGCTACGAGAGGTTTTGTCTGTGTCTCATAAAATTTAATTATAGGTTGTGTACTCATCCCAAACAACTTGCCCAGCATTCTCAAACTAAGTTGACTTACATTTATAAAACACCTAACATACATGTACACCCCGCCTCCCTGAAAAAAAAAAAAATGACCAGGTAGAGTTTTTGCAAATGTGGAAATGAGGATTTAGAAGGACAGCCTACCACACATGCTCTGTGTTTACAGGTTCAGCTACACAACTCGCTTGTCACTTTGTCAGGGATGCTGCTTGTGTAGGAGTGCTTGGTTACACAGCACGGGCCATCCCTATGGCTCCTTCACTGCAACACGGGGCTGGCTGCCTGATATGTTCTGGGATCTGGTCTCAGGATCAGAGGCACAATTTCAGGTAGAGTGCAGTACCAAGGCAGAGGCATAGGGTTAGAAGCAGAAAGGCTGAGCCAAGGTCCTCAGTGTGTTCTCCCAGCCAGCGTGGACTGCCTCTGGCTGAGTGTGGTGGGCCCCATGGAAGCAACTAACAACAGTGGAGGTTTTATTATAGTAGAATTCAGCACAGCATGGGCAGAATGCAGAGTATAGTTAAGCAAAAAAATAAGCAAACAAAAAGAAAAAAAGCAATCTCCTTGTTTTTTGGTAGAAATTTGAAGAAAACAAAATGCTAACATTCAGCCAGAAAGACATCACTAGAAGAAATTAATTTGCATACACATTGCAAAACAACCATGGGGGTGGGGAGGGTGGTGTGGGGGGGTGTTTAAGTCCAAACTCTGGTCATTGGCTAATGGTTGCCCTCCAGACATAACAGCCAAAGGCACACTTCTTCCAGTCAGCCAGTACCTAGATGACAGACTTGCAGTGACTTTCAGACATCTGCGGATATGGATGAAGGCTATATTCTAGTTTGGAACCACCTTTGACCTTTCCTTCCACCATAGGGGAAAGTTCACCCATCCAAGGAATGCAGTCATTCTCACATACTAAAATCTCTTAAACCAACTGCAAACTAATAGCATTCTGAGAAACTGTTGCCCTTTAAGAAAGAGGCACAGGGGCTGCCAATAGGTAAAAACCTGGGGCCCACTACTACATGCTGATCTAATAGACAGGGTGGGCTCAATCACAATGCAACAGAGGCATAACCATCCTGTGGACATGCTGGGCTGCCTGCCGTCTTTTGACATGGAAGAGCTAGAAGACCAAGAGCCTATACACCGTGGGAAGAAAAGATAAAACCAAGTATAGTAACAGTGCCAACTCTCTAGGAAAATTTCTACATTTTCTTTCTTTTTTTTGGTAGGTGGGTAGAGTATAAGTTTTAGCCTCTCCAGATATGGCTAATGTTAGAAGGCAAGAACAAGGCAAGAGAAGTCTCCTTAAAATGCTAAAATAGAAGGCTGATGTAAATAGCTAACCTGCATTGCAGTTCAGCATAATTCTCATCAGTATCTGAGGACTACTGTCCACACTCCCCACCTCCCAGCCCTGGAGTTCAGATCCCCAGACTTCTGAAATCACCCTACTGTGGAATCCTGTCCTCCACTCAGACGGGGAGTGACTGCTGGTATCTCAGAGCTGTTCTAATAAGAACAAAAACATAACTCCTAAAGAAATTTAAGACTTATAAAAAAAATGTCTATTAAGAATATTACAATGGATTTATTTCATCTATGGTCGACATATTTAACACCCTTACTGAAGAAGTATACATAGAGAGATCTAAAATTTTTCATTTCACTTAACTTTAACTGAGGAATGCTGAGAGGAACAGAGTGTGTTCAGTGATTCTGTATGATCAATAGTTAGAACAAAATGAGTAATCAGTGACTCTCACTTGGGAGGTACCCATGATTTTTTGTATTTCCAGAAATTACAAAGTTATCTGTGGAGATGCTTTACAAAGTCATGTTAATAAGTTAAGACAACAAGAAGCTTACGACCAAATTTGACAGCATTTTCTTCCATTACTTCAACAAGGATTTATCTAGATATTACCAGGAACCATTTCAGTTTCTTCTCCAAGTCATGTAGCTTTAATTATTAACAGTGAGAGGTATCCAGACTGTTAGGCCAAGTAGGTGCACAGTGCAAACTAATTCTCCTCTGAATCTGTGTATGATCCCTCACATACAAATGCATTATGTTTTTAATTAGAGCTACATGTGAGCAGGAGCCCAGTTCTTTACATCCCTCTCCAGATAGTCACAAAGGCTGAGAGTCTGACTACACTCCATTACTGTATTCTCAGCATGAAAACCTTGACAATGCAATGCTATCTCAGAACAGAGCTGAGCTGTGACAACCAAACAAAACTAACTCAAAGTATTACCAGCCTTTAGGACTTATGGGGCAATAGCAAAGGGAGCTTCTCATCGGGGTGGGTGATGGAGCACACTGCTACTTTAGCTAGGAGGCTGAGCTCCAAGCACTGCATAAGCCCAGGAATTCAAGACCAGTCAACACAGCAAGATCCTCATCCAGAAACACAAAACAAAACTGGAGTTCCTCCAAGGCATGTAACTTTAGCTCCAATAAAGCAAGACTGCCCCTCAGAACTCAAGGACCACCGTGAGGTGAGGATGCATCTGTGAAAGCCACTAAGTACAGTGAGGTGGGAGGGAGTAATGAATGGCCATACAGAACACTACCCTTGATGAAATTAGCAAATTGGACCTTTCAAGTACAAAGAGAACTCTGAATATTAATGCTTAAAAGCAATTTATAAATGTTTCTTTTCCACAGTAAATTTTCTATTGTGGTATTCATGCATTAAGTAATACAACTGTGGAGTTCTCTTCTCCTCCAGAAAGACTATGGAGGGAGGTCTGCTTTGTTCACAGGAGGGCAGCAGCAGCAGCAGAAAACGAGGGGTTTGGTGAAAACAGCTGACCAAGCACAAGCAACCCTGTGCTGGGCCTTTAGACAGACATTCAGTGCTGATTGCTCAGACCAGGCCTCAGGAGGCTTGAGTAATATAAAAAGAAGGCAAACCAAAACTTAAAAAGCCTAAACCCCAAACCTCTGCTGGTCCTCGGGCTTGCTCCCATCAAGCCAACAGGAACCCTAACCCTGCACACCCCTCCCTCTCTCAACATTCAGTTTATAAACAGAATGGAGCAACAACTGAAACCTAAGACTTTAAATGATTTTAAAACATGGCTACATATAATTTTTCTTAATTTTAAGTTCTCAAGATTTAATATATGCCTCAAAATTTATTACTAATTCAGTGGGGTTAAAAAAATATCTACAGCAGGACCCTTTCTTCTTAGTGGGTTGCCTTGTCCAACTTTGATATTAGAGTTTGTCTATTTTTATCTCATTATGCCGTGTTTGGCTGACATCCCTGAGAGACCTGCTCTTTTTTGGGGGGTGGGGGAGATGGAGAAGTGGATCTGGAGGACTAGAGAGGTAGAGGATGGGGGCGGGGAGAGTGGGGGGAGGGGAAACTGGAGTTGGGATGTAAGGGATGAGAGAAGAACTTTTCAAAATTCTTAAAAACCTTCACCATGCTTTCTTAGGCTTTAGAGCAGGAGTTCTCAACCTGTGAGCTGCAAACAACCCTTCACAGGGGTCGTCTAACACCACTGGAAAACACAGATATTTACACTGTGATTCATAACAGTAGCAAAATTACAGTTATGGAGTAGCAATGAAAATAACTTATGGCTGGGGG
>PVIH01015732.1:0-48433 GCA_004025045.1 Sigmodon hispidus
AGGAGGAGCAGGAGGAGGAGGAGCAGGAGGAGGAGGAACAGGAGGAGGAGGAGGAGGCCATCTCAGCTTCTAGTTGTTCATGTAACAGCTCGCAGCTGCTCCAGGAAGTGTCCTTCTGTGCTCCATGGAAGGGGACCACTCTCTGTTGTAGTATGTTTCCGGCCTGGACTTTCGGGTCTATCCCTGAGGTTCAGACTCACTCCCAGCCCCACTGCTGCTTAGCACTAAATGATCACATTAAAGCTTATATTAATTTTACGCTGATTGACCTAGGGCCCAGGTTATATTGCTAACCAGCTCTTGCTCTTAAACTAACCCATGACTCTTATCTTGTTCAGCCATGCAGCTGGGTACCTTTTCTCAGAACATCATGTCCTCCATATCTGTTGTCTTCTCCACTGGTTTCTCTTTGGCTTCTCTGTGGTGTCTCTGCTCCCTTCTTCTTGTTCCCAGAGTTTTCTTAGTCTGGTAGCCATGCCCACACTTCCTGTCTGCCTTTAGCCAATCAGCTTTTTATTAAACCAGTAGGTGGGACAATGATTTACAGTACCACAACACAATCCCATTACAACTATCCTTGCTGATGACAATTCCCAACAATGTGGTTTCCAGGCTGTAGTTCTGCTGCCTCCTCCCACCTCAGAATCTCCACAGAGAGGGCAGCCTGGTCCCCTCCCTCACTTTCCATGATAAAGGCAGATCTGTCTTTGTGTGGATTCATCAGATTCTATGTGATCTGAGGGGACCAAGGAAATATAGCAGCATGTAAAGTAAAGGATTTCAAACCATAGCAGGGCAAGACTGCAAAATTACAGATGAAACCCCTGCGGGGGGTAGAGCTTGTGTGTGTGTGTGTGTGTGTGTGTGTGCCTCAGTTTCTCACAGAATCCTTCTTTTGTATCTGTGTGTTGATCTTCGGTTTGGGGATTTCCAGTGTTATCTATGAAAATCTATCTGTCCTCAAGTCTTCAAGATCTCTCTCTTTTCCTCCCTTCCTCCCTCCCTCTTTTTCCACCCTTCCCTCCCTCCCTTTCTCCCTTCTTTACTCCTTTCTCTTCTTTATCTTTTGTGCTGCTGGAAACGGAATTCAGAACCTTGTGTATGTTAAGCAAGTGCTCTACCCCTGAGTCACACCTTAATACTACATTTCTTTTCAAATTTGAACTATTAACACTCAGGGATCCCCAAGGAAACTTGGGCACTGCAAGTTCATCAGGTCTTTCCAGAAGGGTCTTAGGTGCTCTCAAGTCTTTAAGAATTATCAGAAATTATTTCCTCAGTCTACAAGGAGTTCTCTCCATTAGTGCGGCTGAGGGAGATTGCATTCTTCTTACTGTGTAATTTATATTGGTTCAAACACATGAGGACAAACATTTAAGTGCATGAATTAATTATTAACCACACTAGAGGCCCAGGCACAGGAGACAGAGGAAAGGATTTTTAGCTGCCTCTGATACAGAAGTTGCTCTGAGATTCCATTTTCTATCTCTCTCCACTTTTAAATATGCCTTATCCCTCTTGGGATAAGAGTTGATCTGATGTTGCCCAACTAGGCACAGCACACAAGATTTGGCTGCAATTTTAATATTATGTTCTTAAAGACAATTAAAGTTTTAGAAAATGGGTAATCTCTCTTGGTTGCTCTTAAGTGTGGAAACAGGAGCCAGGGTGATAGCTAAGTAGTCCAATGCTTCTTTTGAAAGAATGAGGACCTGACTTTCAATCCCCAGCACTGGGCATGAGTGAGCATGGTGGGCATGAGTGAGCATGGTGGGCATGAGTGAGCATGGTGGGCATGAGTGAGCATGGTGGGCATGAGTGAGCATGGTGGTTCACACCTTTAATCTTAGTACTTGGGATGCAGAGACACAAGTTCAAGGCCAGACTGGTCTACACAATGAATTCTAAAGCAATCAGAATAGAATTAAGAAACAAAACAAAACAAAACAAAAACCAGAATCCTAAAACAACAACAATAAATGAGCAAAAGAAGTTGGGCATGGCTGTACATGGCTGTAGCCAGTGCTGGGAATGGAAGCAGGCAGATGGTGGACCAGTCAGCCTGGCCAAAATGGCTAGCTGCCAGTGTTGGGAGAAGCGCTGTCTGTAGGTAATAAGGCAGGCCAGGCTAGGGGAAGGCTCACAGTGTCCTCCTATGGTCTCTACAGGCTTAATGTGTACACACACTCACATGTGTATCCCATCATACACATACACACACAGAGAGAGAAAGAGAGAGAGAGAGAGAGAGAGAGAAAGAGAGAGAGAGAGAGAGAGAGAGAGAGAGAGAGAGAGAGAGAGAGAGAGAGAGAGAGGAACTGGGAGCACAGTGGTTAGATGTTGGGGCACTCTTTGTTTAAGCATGACAAAGTTAATAATTAGCAGCCTCCAAGTCCCAGTGGTCCATGATCTGCAGCAGAGCTCAGCTGACAGAAATCCTTTCCTGGCAGATTGACAGCCTGACCCTCAGAGGCAGCTCTGCATTAGCTGGTAAAGTCACGTTCTTCCAGCAGCATTGATACTTCGTGTCACCAAGATGAGAGCCCAGACCCACCAAGGCTGTACTGGGGATGCTGAGGTAGATGCCAAACTTTGCATTGTGGTCCAGACACAACAGACCCGGTCTTCTAAAGCAGAGCTCATTTTTATCTCTGTGGTTTTATTTCTTTCTGTGTGTCTGCTTGACGGTTGTCACTGAGCCAAGCAGTTTGGGGCCATCATTCTTCATTATTGTCCTTTCTACTTTGGCCTTGCCTCTTTTTTATTTACTCCATATAGTTCTAATTCTCCCCTGGTTTTTCTTTATCCCTTTACAAATGTCTTTGTACTTTCTGATGGTGACAACCTCTCTCTTCTAGAAACCACTTTGGGATTTCATTTCCTCTGCAATGCTTCAAGCATTTCTCTTCTCATTTACCCAGACAATGTATTTTTTTAATTAGAGTATATTTTCATCATATCCATGAGCACCAGTTTACTGAGATGTCCAGGAAGCCCTAGTAAGAGGTTCTAATTTCTAGGTTAAGGCTCACACTGACTCTGTAGCGAACCTTTCTTTCTTCCCCCATCATATAATACAACAAAAGTAAATCATCCAAGACTGACCAACTTATTCTCACTGTGGGCATAAAATACAAATGACATCTCATCTTTCAAGTTAGCACTTTTGCTTGAAATGAAACAGTTTTTGTCTCCAGTAGAAGTGTGAAAGTGATTATATTAATAGATATTTTGACATATCAGCAGTCTAACTCATTTTTATCATTGTTTACACATGGACACCCTTGTACCCATCTTTTTAGGTGCTCTCCTATGGAGACAGATTCTGAAGTGTTTGCTCTCCTTCGGAGCCTGCTCTACCCTGTCCTCCTTTACCTGGATGACTCCCTCCCCCTCCCCCCCCCAGCCATCAGACTGTGTCTGAAATTTCCCTACATTTAAACTTTTTCCCTTAGGCTCATTCTTAGCAACTCCCCAAATGTCTTGTACAATCTAAGACTGATTATGATTGTAATTTAGCCTGCCATGGGGACTGTGACCATTGCTATTCACCACTGAGTCCCCAGTGTATACAGATCTTAATGACTAAATGTAGATGACTGTGCTGATATTTAAATGAATTTGTACACAGATAAAAATAAGAGATGGGTATGAGAGGTCAGATCTCATTGAAAACACACATCTCATGTACTGTACACAAGCAGTATGACAACTATCCTTGATTTATCTTATTTAGGTATCAATTTATAGCTATGACATGGGTCTCCATCTTAATGATAGCTTTTGGTGATGAAGTTTCTCCTTGATCTTTAAGGGTCCAGATTTCTATCCACATGGGCATACATCTCTACCATCCAGGAAGATGTGGCATCAGGTTTCCCCCAAATCCCTATCTTTATGGTCCAGAGCAGATACGATCTCTGTTCCTCCTGAAGTTGTCAGCATATCTGATCATGATGTGTTGTGGCAAACGCTCGTCTGACTCCTCACAATTCTGTCATGTCCCTAATGCCTGTTCCTAACACTATTTTCTCTAACTCCTCTCTACTCTGAAGGAAGGAACAATTAGTACCTGCTTTCTCTGTTTCCCTCCAGGTGGTGCTTTGCCAAAAGAGGGTGCTGAAGCTAGTGAGATACAAACTTCAGATCTTCTGTGTCATTGCATTCTTGATCAAAAAGCCAGGCATCAGGTATGGACAGAGTGGCTGGAGGCACAGCTGTCTTGCAATCTGGTGAGAAGCAGAGGCTCTTACAATGGGAAAATAGGTAAATGAGCTTGGCTTCATGATAACATAATGCCCAGCTGAACAGCTCTGCCTGATAGACCCCCTCTTATGGGATTTTCATGTTCTCTTTAAGGCTTCCCTACCTGAGTTAGCATTAATTGTAGCCTAAATCATTCTGAGCTGATAAAGATAGCTTGGTAGGTTGGCTATAATTTCTCCTAATCTGAACATACCTTAAACTTGGATCTAGTCTTAATCTAATATGAATCTAACCCTAATCTAAACCTTACTGTAATATAATAGGAGCCTAATCCTAATTAATGCAATAACTTAAAAAAGAGGCCCAAACTCAGATAGAGCTAACAGCTTTTCCTTTGTGTAGATATTGATTTGCCAGTAAGATCACAGAGAGAAACTTACAATTATGCAAACCCAGTTATTATAAATCTGAGTGTGACTTGACTCTTCCATTTTACTCTATTGAAAAACAAACCAACTAGCCTCAAAATCTCATGTTCTACTTTTTTTTTTTTTTAATTTTATCACAGGCCAAGTTTTCGTGAATGTGAGTTATTTTTAAGAAAAGAAAAAAAAAAAAAAAAACTACCCTTTTTCTCCACTTCTAGTCCATCTGAGACCCAAACACCACCCTCAAATGAATGCCAAAACTATTTTGGAATTAACTAACTTGCAGTATACCACACTATCAAACAATGTGTTAACCCCTGACTTCTATGCCGCAATTTTGTATCTATAACAAACGAGATGAATAGAACAATATGCCTTTGGCTCATTGGCCAACCCTAAATGAAAAATTTGAGACGATAGTTATTCGATGCTAAATGAAAATGCAGACACACTTCCAAATTCACGTTATACAAAGTCCCCCAAATGGTTAGTTCTTTTTATCTTAAAGAATTAGGGGAGCCTGAGGCTTTGACTCAAACCACAATGTGAGTTCTCCCCTCCTGTGTCTTCTTTCTCTTGGCCTTTTCCCGTGGAGCCCAAAGTTAATAGGTTGCACATGCTGTTAAACAAGCCTCCATTTCCCCAAGGAGTCAACTCTGCCAAGAGGCCCTCACTCGCAGCGGCCTGTCTCACCAGTTTCTGGCTTTGGTTTCATGGGATCTGAAGCGCTCTCACATGAAGCCAGAAAGATCTGCAGTGCAGCAGTGTGGAAAATGTGAAGCATCAGGCGTTCAGTGTAGCTTGAAAATCTGGACTCTGTAAACGAAATTTGACTGGCTTGTTGTTGTCTGGTTGATAAGGATGGATGAGGGATGAAGACGGTCTCCCCAACCGACTCTGAGCACTGGTCTTAAAGGGATATACCAAAAAAGCAATTAAACCAGACAGCCTTTGCTTCTGACCTATCGGTAGACACTATTCAAGTTGAGCTGCTAGAGCTGTGGCTCTCAACCTCTTTAACTCTAAAACCCTTTGCTATAATCCCTCATGCTGACGTGACCCACAACCATAAAATTATTTTGTTTGCTACTTTATAACTGTAATTTTGTTACTCTTATGAATTGTAATGTAAATGTTCGGTATGCAGGATATCCTAATATGCGATCCTATAAAAGGGTCATTCATCCAAAGGTGTATTGAAGCACAGGCTCAGAACCACTGTTGTAGGCTATTCAGATGGGCTGGAGTTACCGAAAGGATGGAGATGCTTTGGATCTCAGACTTCTAACAGATCAAGCAAGACCTAGGACACTGCACTCTGTCTGTGGCTGAGGAATGAGGCTGCCTGTGGTGGCTGCTTCCTGAGAGATGAAGGGGGTATTCCAGTTGAAAAATGGCCTGATTTGTCTTGAGAAGGCCTACTGATTTTAGGCACTCACAGCTAGGTTGTTTGAAAAAATAAAATAAATCTTGCTCTTTCAAAATGGGCAGAATCATACAGTATTCATTAGTTTGTGGAGCATCTACTTTGCTTCTGCAGAGGTCAGATGCTGTGTCTGTCAAGTCCGTTCAGAGTTTCCCAGTCTCTTATTGATTACCCTTTACAAACCCACGAGAGAACTGGGCAAGAAGGGTGAACTGGAAGATTCTATTAGTCAGGTCACTTGTGTGTGTGACTTTTCTTTTTCCTAGCAATTCTTTACATATTAGCAGAGGCTTCCCCCTCAATGCATTTTTCTGTAGCTTAGTCATATTTGGTGATACTATGGAAATCATTAATTTAAACGTGGGCCTATAAAAATGAATGCAATTTATGCTACTCTCTAGTCCATCATCTTACTAAACCTTTTTATATGCAACGAATGCTGATAGGTTTGGCTTTTTAAAGCAATCATGGTCATGACCACGAAATTTGACTCAGTAAGGAGTTACAGATTGCCATATTAAAAATACTGGAATAGATGACTAACTTTAAAATTTAAGTGGTATTTAAAACATTTTTTTAAAAAAATGCATCTACCCCAATTCTAAACGAATTACTATTGCAAATGAACTGGCACTTTCAGCAAACAAAAGTGCACTAAAATTTTTTTGACTTCATAAAGAACATCTACTCAAACCTCTGGCTAAGAATGGAAAGATGGTATAGAGGTTGAAAGTATGTAGTGTTCATGTAGAGGGCCCAAGTTGTTTCCTGGAGCCCACAGGGCTTGTGGCTCACACTACCTGTAAGTACAGCCTTTCTACCCCAGCCCACCCCACCGCCCTCCCTCCCTCACACACACACACACAGAGACTAGACTCAAAAATAAAAATAAAAATTCTAAAAGAGTCTACTGCTAATATTATACTTAACAATAATAGTAAAAAGCTTTATCATTAATATCAGGGACAAAATCTCCCCTCTCATTACTGCTTTTCTATATTGCACTAGAAATCCTAGTCATAGTAATAAGGCAGGAAAAAACATAAAAATTGAGAAAGAAAGAATAGAACTTCAGCTAATATGATTATCTATAAATGCAATCTGCAATGTGAAAGGTAAAACAAAATAATACCTGTTTTTAAACTAATAAGTATCCATAGCAAGATGAGAAAATACCAATTTAATATATAAATAAATTGATGTTTTTTGTGTACCAACAACAAACAGTGGAATTTATGATAAAAAACATATTATATAGTAATGTGATTAATAAATATTTATATATAATGTGATGCAAATTTTGAAGTGATACATTATTGTTAATGTAAACATTTTAAATATTAAAATTAAAACATATTAAACAAGGTCATTTAGGTTTAAATCTAACAATATATGTATAAGATCAGTTTGAGAAAAGCTACCTAATCTGATTTTAAAAGAGTTAAATACTTGGAATGATAGCTCATTTTATGGACAAGATAAATCAATCTGGCTAAAAGGTTAGCACAAAAATATTAGCAAGTAGTTTGTGACACTTTAAACTGACCATAAAATTTATATGAAGAGACAAAGTCCAAGAAAGGCCAACTCAATACCAAAGGAGAAAAAAATGGAAGACTGATACTATTTAACAGTAATTTTTACTATAATTCCATAATATAAGGGGTAATGCAGGTTGATAAAAGAGTAAATAACAGGTCACTGGACAGAAGAGAAAGCCAAAATCATCTGAACTTTGATAAGAGATCAAAGATAATACAATGGAGCTAAGATAGTTTTTTCAAGAAGTAATGTGAATAGTTGAAATTGTACATGAAAAAAAATCACAAATTTACACTCACATTCAAAATCAACTCAAAACATCATAAACCAGGTGCATAAATTCAAACTGTATAGCTCTTAGAAGGTAGCATAAGAGAAAAAATATATAATTTGTACAGTAAGAATTTTTAGATACAGTATGAAAACCACAAGTCATAAAAAAAAGAATTAATAAACCAGACTGCATTAAAATGGAAAATTTCTCTTCAAGTTGAAATATTAAAAAATATAAACACATGCCAGTCACTTGGAGAAAATAGTTTTAAAAGCACATCTAATAAAGGACTGCTATCCAGAACACACTTTTTTCCCCTTAGGTTCAACTACTAGAAAGTGAACAAATATTTTTATTTTTCAATTTTTTTTAGAACAAATATTTTTAAATTGGCAAAAGATAAATACATTTCTCACAAGCAAACACATACACATGGTAAGTAGACATATGAGAAGATATTCAACTTCTCATGCTGTGGATTAGAGAATTGCACATTAAAGCAGCAATGAGGCATCACTACAGACCAGCTAGGATGTCTGAAATTCAAAATGCAGCTGATACTCGTAATTGACAATACTGATGAGGATATGAATCAATTAGAGCATTCAGTAAATTCAAAATAGTATACTTTGGGAGACAGTTTGGCAGTTTCTTGGGAAACTAAATATGACCTAGCAACAATACTCCTTGGTAATTTTTCAAATAAACTGAATGTTTAAGATTACACAAAAACCTATACATGATATTTACAGTAGTTTTATTCACAACTGCCCAAACATGTAAGCAATCAAGATGTCCTCCAGGAAGTAAACAAGCAAATAATCTATGGCATATCTAGAAAATGAGGTACTATTAAATATTAAAAAGGAAAGAAGCTATCAAAACATGTAAAGACATGAAGGAAACTTAAATATACATTAAATACTAAATATACATCAAGTTTTTAAAAGGTAATCTGAAAATCTGTGTAATGCAGAATTCCAACTATATGACACTGAACAAACAAACAAAAAATCACTATAGCGTTAGTTAAAAGACTGTCAAAAGGCAGAGCAAAAAGGAATCATATGGTAGGGTAACATACATACTGTGTATGATGCTGTAATAGTAGATACATGTTATGACTTATTCATCAAACTCACGTAAGATACAACACCAAGATGATGTTTTAATATAAGCCTACACTGAGGAGGATATTAATGTGTCAATGTAGGTTCCTTATTGGCAATGTAGATTCCCTGACTGAGTAGATGATACTGATAGAAGTTAAGCATATATGAGGGCAGGGAATATAGGATCTCTGTACCTTCTGTTTAACTTTATTTTGTGCCTAAAACTTTTCTTTAAAAAATATATTAAATAAAAATATATCTCTTCCTTCCTGAGATTCACATGCCTGTATGATCCTTGACTCTGAGTACAGTTTGATCCCACTCACTTGCTTATGGTTAATAAGAATACAATAAAAGTGATGGGATACTGTGTTTTGTTACTACTTCATAAGATTCTGTGAAGGTAATGCTATTTCTGCTTCCTTGCTATCTCCCTTTTTGATTATTCATATTTCTCTAGTAAATGAAGCTCAAGAGGCCCATGTGTCAAGGAAACTGAAGGCCTTTAAAGTTGCTTAAGCAACTTTAGATTATTCCTATACTGAGTCTTCCAATGCAGAGAATCTAGTCTCACTGTTAGCACCTAGATTATAGCTTTGTGTGAAACCCTGAGCACAGGAGCCAGCCAAATCACAGTTGCATTTTCTGACTTAAGAGCTACAAGATCATAAATACTTGTTTTAAGAAACTGAGTTTGTTTCGCTGATAGCCATTACTAATAAAAGTCTTAGTGACACACAAGGGTGACTTGTGCACTTTTGACTTTGGGACAGTACTCGCTTGAGTTAATGTCCACATAGAAAGGCTTTTGGACACATCTTTTCTTGCATGTATCATGCTAGTTTAATTGTTGACAGAGAAGCTTTTGACAGTTATTTCTGAATGTCACTGGCTAAGGACTCTGTAGTTTGGAGATGGAGTGCTTTAGGAGTTGTCTGTAATTCTGGCATTAAGTTCTAGCTTATGGTCTGAGTAGCTCCAGTTGAAAAATTAGAAGAAAAACAATACTAAGTTGCATGACTCAGCAAAAATGAAATGTTTTGAACCAAGCAGGAGTAAGACATTTCTGGGTAACACAATTGTGCGGAGCTATGCCAGGCGTGAATTTCCAAACCCCAGAGTAATGCATGCTTGCTTGCTTTAGTCTCTGGATGCCTTCTCTCTTCCACCCACATTCACTACTTGAGTGATCTCAGCTGGTCACAAGGCTTAAACATCATCCTCATGCTGATAGGGCCTAAAAATATGTCTCAAGTCTAGGCCTTTTCCGTGAATTCCAGACTTTCCTCCACAACTGCCTACTCACTGTCTCCATGTGGATGTCTAAAGTAAGTGTTTTAAATTAAACCTATCAATATTTAAACTTTCCCTTCCCTTATATTCTCCTATCTTTGAAAAAAATGACTCAATCCCCACAAATTATTGGAGTTATTCTTGACTCATCCTGTTCTTTCACAATTTAC
This sequence comes from Sigmodon hispidus, assembly GCA_004025045.1. Classification (NCBI taxonomy): domain Eukaryota; kingdom Metazoa; phylum Chordata; class Mammalia; order Rodentia; family Cricetidae; genus Sigmodon; species Sigmodon hispidus. Next base: position 10,452 of record PVIH01015732.1, read on the forward strand.
ATCTAAGTCCATTAGCTTTCAAAGTTCTTCCTTTGAAATAGCCCAGGATCTGGCTACTTCCCACAGCTCCACTGTGAATCTTCAGCATCCTTCCTAATCAGTGTTTCCATAACAACAGTCAGATTCTTTGATTTCTACTCACAATGGCTCTCTCTTACTCAGAGTAGAAACTCAAGGTCTTAGGAGCAGCATGCTGTTTAGGATGCCCTTCCCCTCTCTCTGTTCTTCACTCTGGATACTCTTCTCTCCCTTGTTCCAGTCACGCTGGCCTCTTTCTTACATACAGCTGGGATAGGGCCTTTTTTGTCCTGGGTTTTCATGACAGTTCATGATGACTTTTCTTCAGATATCACACAATCAGTTGTTCCATTCTTTTAGATCTTTGCTCAGATATTGGAGGAACATCATGACGTCATTCTTAGACCCCTCTATCATCCTTTTCTGTTTTGGAGACAGCCTCATGCCATAGCTCAGCCTGGCCTTGTGTTTGTCTTCCCCCGGCATTTGTTGGTCGTGTTCTTGCATTACAGGCATGTACCACAATTGCCAGCCTCACTTTGTTTCTTTCTACATGACTTCTCTTCTCCTGACTTAGCAACCATTGCAGACTGAAATGCAACACAATGATGTGACCTCTATGTGAGGCAGGAATTTGATTTTCTTTGTGCCTAGAACATCAGTACAGGCTAGACATTGATAATTAGCTGCTGAATGAATAAATGAAGTTCTTAACCTGTCAGTTTCTTTTTGATTTGAAAACCCAAAGTCAAGAGAATCAGCATAAAGACGGATTCTGAGGCTGGGGAGACTGATTAATAGGTAAAACACCTGCTATGTAAGAAGTGTAAGGGTGGGTGCGGAGGCCCCACCTGTGGTTCTAAGAAGGTGGGAACCAGAGGTCCCCAAAACAAGCTAACTAGACTAACAGAATTGGTGAGCTCAGGGGCCAAGTGAGAGACTGTACATCAATACATAAGGTGGGAAACAACTGCAGAAGATGTCTGGTGCCAATGCTGGCCTCTGCACAGGGGTGTACACACTAGCACATGTACCTTACACAACATGAATCAGTACAGATGTGAACATACACACGCACATATATTCCACAAGAATATTCAGGCCAAAAGGGGGAAAAATTGATCCTGAGCCAAAGTGACTCTTTCTAATTGTAAGTCATAGTTATGTGACGTCTGGTCTTCTGAAGGCATAATTTGCTTCTTCCAATTTTCGCCTTATATACTGATGTTAATTTAAGCATTGCAGGAAAATTTTGGAGTAAGGGGGTTCTGTAGCCTGCAATAATTAGAATATTAAACCCAACAAAGTTTGCTTCATAATAAGTAAGGGCAAGGTTTCTATGTGCAGGAGGCATGCATAAGCATTTTTCAAGTGAGCTAGAGAAACAACAGGCTGGAGAACAAGAGTGTAGAATGTTCTTGCAGACCTCTCTCATCCGTAGACAGAGAAAAACACATGCTGCTTTGTCCTTAGCATTTAATTCCTCTTTTAGAATATGCAAGTGTCTTTCTTCTTAGATGAGAATGTATATAAATAATATGAGACATTATTATAGAAAGACTTGCCCAAATAATGGAAAGGGATGTTCGAACAGAGAGGAACCAGTAGCCACAGTTATCCTGGCGCACATTCCTTCCTGATGGCACACTTGAGGGGAAGAACAAAGACTGGTGTGCAGAATCAGAGCTAGATGGCAGCGAGAACTTAGAATTTCTTGGCATTTGCTAGTTTGAAGCTTAACCTTCTGAATAGTTGAGTGTAATTACATGTGGTTTCTTTAAAAAGCTTTGAACAAAGCAAATCACTTAAGGAATGTCCTAAAAGACATATTTAGAGGAGTTTCGCTTTGGTCCCTGTAGACCTGAATATACCTTTAAGCAGAATTCTTGCCCTTGAACTGATGGAATGTTCAACAGCACAAAAGACAGTAATCTTGTGAACTCAAATTCCTCCTGACTCATGCTATCCAACCTGCCCAAAATGTTCCTTCCCTGTAATTCAGTAACATATGCAACCTGATCTCATGCACCATGCCAGGTAAATGACCAGGAAAGGTTACATAGGAAGGGCCAGAGGAAAGAAGTAGTGAACAGCACTTGGGAAAGATGTTTTAATAAAACAAGATGCAGAGCTGCCCAGGTATCTCAGTTCTGTTGTCACCGGGAGAAGTTCAGTCTGGGTGTTTAGAAATACATAGGTTTGTTCCTTAGGAGCATTTGTATCTATTTTGTATTGAGTAAATTCTGTGAGTTACGTAAAGTACTTTACTAATCCTCCAGCCAGATCTACGTGATAAATACAACCATCATACTATATTTTGCATGAGGATCCATGAGGTTAGGAGGGACCATGATGCTCAGATTTCCTTCATCAATTATGGATCTTGGTCCAGATGCTGCTCTTCTGACCCAGAGTCTCTGCTCTCAAACACACAGCTGCCTGAGCCCCACTAAACTGGATGCACCAATGTCCTCTAGTCGGCCCTGATGATTGTATTAAGTGACTAATGGCATTCTCTGCAGCCTGCTCTCTCCCAGGAGGATTTGGATGGAACCAATTCCACAGGGTCCTTCTGCTGGGAAATAGTCTGTGCTTGACCTCCCAGTGTATTTGGGTACTGATTCCTGAAGCCTAATGGCCCAAATGCACAGCATGGCTATTGTCCTTCATATGGCCAGTGGATGACTTTAGTAGGTGGGATTGGAGTCAATACTTGTCAGAGGCTGATATTGACTTCTGCAAAATGTTTCTAAGGATTGATCTTAGATCTTTAAGGATTGATTTTATTATTTTCTGTTCCCAGGATTCAGTGCTGTGATTTCAAAAGCCATTCTCCATTGTCTACTATATTTGTGATTCCTCAGGGTTATTGACTGGTCCTGAAGCTCAGAATAGATATTGAGAGTCAGAAAGGTGAGAGCTGATTGGTTCCTTTAGGGTATTAGTGGGGGCTCTGTTTTCCCAGAGGGGAGAGAAAATAGTACAGATACATCTATCTATATGTGTGAACTGGGTACCAAATGGAAGTGTGTTGTAGGTGTGTGTGTGTATGTGTGTTTGTATAGCCAAACTTACAGTCATTTTTAAGAAATAACAAATTCAAAAACATAGATATGCACAAAAATCTCTTATAAGCACTAATTGTGTTAGGTATGGAGTATCTGTTGGGTGCCACACACTGAGAAAGAGGATGGAAGTGAGACCATAGGCAGTTCTTGGCTTCCTGAGTTCCCTTACAGTGAGGGCCATCATCAGTGGCACCATAGTGATGGTTGAGCCTACAAAGAGGAGTGGCGGGTGTTGTGAGGGCGGAAACACAGATTTGAGCTGGATCAGGCGTTAGTACAGTCCAGGACTCTCATATGGGTTTGCTTTCTCTGCCAGTCAAAGAATTCAATGGCAGGAAAAATCCCGGGTGTAATAGGCAGCCACAGAGAAATCTCAGACACTGCAAACAGGAGTAGACAGAGTCAGCTGTAAGGACTTGGGTTCATACACATGTTGATACCTGGGGGCAGGGCTCAGGCCTGCAGCAGCCAATGGATTCAAAAGTTGGATACGCGCCAGTCGCTGCTGTACCTTACCCTTTGGCCCAATCCTGGAATGCCAAGGCATGTCTCATCTTGCTTACGTATGTTTTGTTTTAAAGGCCCCCGCCTGTTAGGATTCTGGGTCCTTAGCCTTTCCACTGCACTGGAATTAGGCTATCGACCCAGGTTTGTGGGAACCTGTATGTAACAATAAAATCTTTAATCTTTACAGCGTGCCCAGTCTCCTCCTTGTTGGCGATCATAGAAATTCTTACATGCAGGCATAACATCAACAGATGGAAAAACTCATGTATTAAGGGTAAGGACATACACACACAGACACAGACACACAGACACACAGACACACAGACACACAGACACACAGACACACAGACACACACACACACACACACACACACACACACAGAGAGAGAGAGAGAGAGAGAGAGAGAGAGAGAGAGATTCTACAAAGCAGAGGGACTATAGGAAAGATGAAAACTCCAGACACTTCTTGGGGGCTGGTTTAAGTCTCTAATTTAAAGTTGGTCAGTTTGAAGGAAGCTAGACGCTCCTGATCCCGCCTTGGATGCGATGAGCCAGTCCATCATCAGCAGGGCCCTCCTGGCGAAAGACTAAGTGAGGCCTACAAGGCCTTTGTTTTAAGCCATCATACTTTTGTCTTACGTCAGGAGGGTAAGGAAGAAGCCAACAGTCTCCGAAGTTTGCCCCTTTATTACTTAGCCGTGGCCACTTTCTCTGTTTGTCTCACTCTACCTCAGAGCATGAAGGGCTTTAGGCCCTGATGGGGCGGGGGCGGTGGACCAGGCTCCACTGTGTGGGGCCATCTGGCTACACAGCATGTGGCATGAATCCCTTTACTCCAAAAAGAGGCAGGAAAGAAACAGTGGCTTTCTGTCACTGGGGCCTCCCTCTCAGCCCACGCCATCTTCAGAGCTGTCCCAAGTTGTAGCCACTGTGAGTGGTAGGCAAGAGCCCCCAAAAATGAGCAACAACTTAGCTGAACCTATTCGGCTTCTTCAGAGAATTAGCTATTGCAAATCTTAAGCCTTCACCATACTCTTTCCTTCTTATTTTTTTCCTTTGAACCAGCTGTCAGAAATACTCTGGGAAATCTACAATGGGGCACAAATGGGCTGCCAATGCAGAGGCAGCAGAGAGTCCAACGGTTCATTACCACATGCTCCTAGTCCTCTGGGCTTACTGTGGCCTTACTGAGGAGACTTGCCTGAGGCCTCTGAGTGAAGGCTCAAAAGACCAGCCTCTCTCCAGCCCCAAAACAGAGGAGCCAGAGACAAAATTCTCTGTGTTAATATAACAGGCGGCAAGACCATCTCTCACTTCAAGGAGGCTTTAACCCCAATTAAAAAAAAAAAATAAAAAAATCCCTACCCACAAAATGAAAACAGGTGAACAAACCCAGTTACTTGTCCTGGTCTGTCCCAGGTGAATGGCAGCCACCCTTCATGCCACAGAAGCCCTTTGTCCTTACTCACTTTGCTGGAGAGGCACAGGGATTAGAGGCCTGGTTGACAAAGGCCATGGGATTAAGCGCTTCCTCAGGAATCTTTCTTTGAGCACTTAAAAGCCAATCTGGTTTTATTTCCCAACAACACAGTTTAACTGCAACTGAGTGATAAAGGCAGCAACCCGCAGACTTCTAGCTAGCTCCCCGTACATCTGGGGCTGGTGGCTGTTGTACACATGGAAAAGCTCATGACAGGAGGGAGGGCGCCTAGGAAGCAAAGCACAGATGCTTCACTGTATGATAGAGCAAGTCCCACACAGATAATTGTCCTCCCAGCTGCTGTGTCAATCCTTCGAGCAGAGCCAGCCCTGACAGGCGTCGTAATTGCAGATTCCGGAAGAAGGGTTAGAATGGGGAAAGACGTCCCTTCCAACAATGAAGAAGAGAAACCCAAAAGACTGCTTGCAACTGATGTCGTCACCAAACAGTATTTAAAACCATTGGTGTAAAGAGTGATACTTTAATAAGAGTTTGAGTCTGAAAGCCCTGGCAGGCTATTGCTTTAAGTGTTCATACTCTGGCTGGTGGCACTGGATTGAAAGGTTGACCTCTAGCTGGTAGAAACAGGTCACTGAGAGCAGTATGGAGGGTGCAGGAGACCTAAGTTCAGATCCCTAGCACCCACATTAAAACCTAAGTGAGGTGGTAGGTACTTGTAATCCTAGCACTGGGAAGGCAGCAGTAGGAGGATCCCGAAGCTAAGTAGTCCAGTCAGTCTAGCTGAAATCACAGACCCCGGGATTCAGTGAGAGACCATGTCTCACAAACAGAGGGAGATGGCTCCTGAGGATTAACACCATGCATGTGCACACACATGTATGTACATCTGAATGTGAGTACACACAGGCACCCATGTGTACACACACAGCAGGCCTCTGAAGACTGCAGCTTAACCCTGGCCTTAGCTCTAATTCTCAGTTTCCTCCTTTGCTGTGATTTGAGGCACCTCTGCCACATCACTCTGCTACCATGAACTCTACCAGGCCATCCCTGATAGGATGGACTGACTACTGGAAAATCCCACCCCTAATCTTACCTTCAGTAACCAGGAGACAGTGGCCATGTCCTCAACAGCTGCCCAAATATGACACATTTCCACTGGTACCAAGATTCTTCCATTCTTCCTATGCACATGCGCTCTACTTCCTTATGAAAAGCCATTGCCTTCTTTTCTTCTCTCTTTTTCCTTCCATCCTTACTCAGAGGCAACCTCTGCATGCCCCCCACCCCACCAACAAACCTCGTGAGTGAGATCTGTTGCATGCTGTGATCTTTGTGGCATACCTTGGCCTAGACCCTCCAAGGAACTGTGCTGATAAATCCCAACATTGGTACTGAGACTCAGTAGGCTGTCCTGGTGCCTGTGTGTTCTCCTGTCACGATCTACACACACCAGGACCCTAAGCCTTGTCCCTAGTCTGCCTGGAATAGACTCACTTTCTGGCTCACTGATCACTGGGCACTGTGGTGATATGTTACATATTTAATAAAACCTGGAATATCAAGAGATCAACCCACAGTCAAAAACTAGGCAGACATAGCTCAGGAAGTTCTGGATCTTAGAGTACAAGGCCAAACAGCTGGGCTTCAACAGCACACACCTTTAATCCCAGCACAGGGAAAGCCCGGAGTGGTGACTTACATACAGCCTTTAATGCCGTAACTACAGAGACAGAGATCTTTCTGTGTTTCTGTGAGTTCAAGACTGACTACCAAATAAGAGTAGCTCACACCTTTATCCTAACCTGAATGGGATAGAGCTGGGAGAGAAGGGTATTTAAGGCTGGCTTAGGAAAACAGCAGCAATTAGAAGCGATCAGGAGCCGAGCTGAGGAAACTGGGTGAGATTTGACTGTATTTCAGCTTTTCCCTGATATCTGGCTCTGAGTCTCTTTCATTACAATCAGAATTTGTGCTACGGGCACCCCATCCAACACTGGTAATTAGTGAATTCTCCCTTTGATTAGCATAAACATTCCCTTTAATCTGAGGAAGTAACTGTTGAATGTCTGAGTGACCAGCACTTCGCTGGTATTCTTGGAGGCAGATGTTCCCCCAACCACCATCTTCAAGGCAACAGTTAACCTTCCTTGTCAATCCCCACCTCTGACTTTTTTTAGGGTGTGTGGGTTGATGAGGTTTCATTTTTGAGCATGGTTTTTGCCTTCTGGCTTCAATAAAAAGTCCTGGTCCTAGGCACTGTTTCTATCTATTTGGGCTTTTAACACTGACCCTTGAACTATAAGGTGACAACCCATTGTTGGGCTTGTGTCTTCTTTATTCTGTCTTTGCTAAATTCGGCTTGCCTTGGACTTCAGGCTTTGGACCTTGCCCTCTACCTCACTTAGGGGAACTACAGCATCATTTGTATCTCTAGGTTTTTTCTTTGGAATGTCTCTTGGAGAAACTCTGACTTCTATACCTATTACTCAACTTAAGGAACTCTAAACTTATCTACCTTTGCAGTTGGGTACAGTTGGCCTCAGTACCCCTTAGATAATCAAAATGGCTGCCCAGCAGCACCCTAGATCCTGGACATTATTAGGGACCTCTACAGCTACCGTCAGCAATTGAAGAAATGGAGGAGTTTCCTTATGTCTAGACTTTCTCTTATCATGCTCAAAGCCTTCTCTCTGTTTTTCCTATTGCCAGACTCAGTTCCTGCTTGTTATGACATCTGAACCAGGGGAAACTGTAGTGGGATTATGTTGTTAAATTGTCCTGCCTACTGGTTTAATAAAAATGCTGACTGGCAAAGACAGACACGAAGTGGGCAGGACTAACAGACTAAAAAACTCTTGGAACAGGAAGAACAGGACAGAAATGCCACAGAGATGCCAGAGAGACCAGCAGAGAACTGTATTGTTCTGAGAAAAGGTACCAAATTGCATGCTGAGCAAGATAAGAAACATGGGTTAGTTTAAGAGCAAGACCTAGTTAGCAATATGCCAGAGCCATAGTCTGATCAGCATAAAATTAACACAAATGTCTTTCTGTTTCTGTGTGACAGCGGGTCAGAACCTCAGGGCTAGGCCAGAAAGACAAGGCCAGAAATTTATTACCACAGGAAACCTCTTGATCCTGCTAATGAGGCCTCCCCTCCTCACTGGCCTCAACCCATAACTCCTTCTCCTCCATCTCCCTTGCTCTTCTCTCCTCCCTCTCAAACAATAGGCTACCCTAACCATCCCACCCTGGCATCCATTTTTACTCCACTAGCAGCTTCTAGCCCTCCCCCAAACCTGCAGCTGCCTACAATAGACCTCCTCTGTCTCTCCCTATCCATCCTAATCTGGCCACAGTTCTTCCTTTGTGGGAGGCTGCTGGAGGCTCCTTTGGTCAAAGTACATGTTCCCTTTTCATTAGGTGAACTTTACACAACAGAAAAGTTGGAATATGCCCTTGCGGTCCTAGGTCACCAACTAGGATCTTCCTTTGCATCCATGACATACCTGTCAAAAAAATGAGACGTTACTACCTAGGATGGGTACCCTGCACACGTGTTTTGGCAGCTTCCAAGCTCCTCATTTACAAACCCAAAACCCTTAACTGTTGGGTCACCTACTACTATCTTCTCCGCCACAGCCTGTCCCACATCTTCACCTACAAAGGCTTCCAAACCCTCCCTTCCTCCTGGGTTCTCTCTCTCCAGGCAGCACTAATAGAAGATGCCAGAGTTACTTTCCAATCATGCCCACCTCTCAACATCTCAGATCTCCTTCTCTGACCAAATATAGATCACTCCCCACCTCATCCTTGCCTTGAAACTCTACAGGAACTACTGCCCATCCCCTGTATGTATAAGACATATGATGGACACATTGCCTCAGACCATCTACACCTGGTACACAGATGGCAAGCTTCTGTTTACATGAGGGGACCCGAAAAGCAGGCTGTGCCATGATGTCAGATACTGAGGTGGTTGAGGCACAGGCCCTTCCTGCCCACACCACTAACTGACAGGATCACCTAATAGTCTCTCACCTATTACTTTCAAGTGGCACAAGGACAATCCCTAAACATCTGTACAGACCCCAGATATGCCTTCCACACACTGCCATATGGAAAGAACATGTACTACTTGCAACAAAAAGAGACCAGTAACCGGCTCAGACCAAGTCAGGGCCACACTAAAGCTCCCTTCTCCCCACAGTTAAAGGAACTGTCCACTGCTGGTCCCACCAAACCAACAATTCCATCATCTCTAAGGGAAGTAACTGAGCTGATGAAGTGGCTAGAGCTGTGTCCCTTGGAGACCCAGACCTGTCTCACCCACAGCAGGAATTCTTGCATTACAACCCACATCCCCACTGTCACCCACTAATACTAGACAAATTCTATCTTATCTACACTACCTCTTTTATCCTAATATCCAAGCCTTGTCTTGAACACCTGCAGTCCACTCCTGAGGATTTGCATTGCCTAAGGGCCATCACTACCTCTTGTAAAATCTGTCAAAAGTTAGACTCCAACTCCAGAAACTGCAGTCTGCTTTTTCCTATGCACCCGGCCAGAGACTCCCTTCCTGGAACCAACTGACAACTTGACTTTACCCACATGCCCACAGTCAAATGAGTTGGGTACCTCCTGGTCAGTATGGGTGGAGGCATTCCCCACCAACAACAAAAGGGCTGAGGAAATGGTCTCTGACCTCCTCCCTCTGGAGATCATCCCAGGCTTCGGAATCCTTGCCTTCCTCCAGGTGGAGGATGACCCTGAATTCGCCTCCCACATTTCCCAAACCCTACTCAAAGCCCTCAACATCTCTTGGTATTTCCATATTCCATACCATCTCAAGTCCTCAGGAAAGATAGACCAGACTAACTGCTCCTTTAAAAAACACTCTTGTCAAATTGTCACAAGAATCTCCCCTTGATTGGTAAGGCTCCTGCTGCTAGCCTTTCTCAGGCTAGGGCTCTCCTCAAGTGACCTCTTCTATATGGCTGTTTGAGCTTATGTTGACAGCCAGTTCTGACCCCTGGTCTTTTACTCGAACCCTTGCCTCTCCCCGATCACCTGCCCACTCCCTTACTCTGTTGTCTGTGCTCCTCCTGTTGAACTTTACTGACCTCTTCATACCCTGGCCATCCCCAGTCAACATCGGGGATCAGGTCCTTTTCTTCCTCACCTCTACCCCTAAATGGCAGAGCACTTTTAAGATGATTCCTGTAATTCCCACAGCCCCTAAGGTTTGAGGTATCCCTCATTGGATTCACCCATTCCATCTCAACTCCTTTACTCCTTTGCCTCAATTTTCCTTCCTACATATGAACCCCAACAGGACCCTGCTCCCTTAAGTTTTAGAGGACATCAAAGTCATCTCATTCACAGTTTCAGAAGAATGAGGTTTCACTCAGGAACAATGCTCTACTCTCCTGAATTGGACATTGAGTTTTCCTCCTTTTCTTTTTGTCTTAGGAGGTTCAAGAAACTCTTACTTATAATGAACAATCCCCCCAAATAGGGTTGGGAATTATTCTAAAGCAGACTATCAGGATCCAATTAAAATTTCCATCCCCCATTTATCTACCCCTTTCCTTCATTTGTTGACTTTTTTGTCTGCTTCCTCTAGGACCAGGCAGAAGGCTATTGCAAAGAGTAGTCAGACATATATGGAAGCTTCTTCCCATAGTGATCTTGCTGATACCATGTGCTCTATGTACATCCTTGCTCCAATTGCTTCCCCTATTAACAAGATGGACCTGGACACATGGGACCCTAGGTGGGAAATGGGTGTTGTTGGTAAACTCTACCATTTTTTCAACTCCCAGTGCCCAGTAAGCACAATTAAAATCCAGAGTCAATATATCCGTATTACTCAAACCCTGGAGATTGGGGAGAAAAGGGAAGGTGATTCAATGCTCCCCCAGCATCCCTTCTCCTAAATAATACACACTTATCATTTCATCTCCTGCTTCAGACTCTGACCTTGACCTGTTCGCTCCTTAATGTTACCCAACATGGCTGCTTTGGGGATTGCTGGCTGCATGTTATGGGACTAGCTCAAAACCTTGTTAAACAACCTTTCCATTCACCAACCACCCCAAGCCCAGTTTTGCCACCATTTTTTATATCACCCTCTTTGGCATGGCAAATTACTTTAAGGCATCTGAAACACATTTCATAGGGACATCAAATCTCACAGGCTGCAACAAAACCTTAACCCTGGACACTCCACTTCATCCCAGTGTCCAGTCATTCGTAACACTTTGATTCTTTGTGGTATTCAAGTCTACCATCGCTTACCTGCTAACTGGTCAGGAGTTTGCATGCTAAACTAGTATTTCTCTTCCCCATGTAGAGGTGATACATGGAGAGAAGCTCCTCTAGATTCTGGTCATGGACTCAGTAGTTGCCCAACATATTAAAAGGGTGGTTCAAATCTTGCCCCTTCTGGCTATGGCAGGGATAATTGTGGGTGTTGCCACAGGGACAGTAGGACTAACCACCTCTCTGACCTTGTATCATTAGTTTTCTTCCCAATTCATCCAGGATCTCCAATAGGCGGCTGAACCATGCTGACTCTTCAAGAACAAACTGACTCCTTGGCAGTGGTGGTACTTCAAAACTGATGGGGACTAGATCTTACAGATGAAAAAAGTGGTCTTTGCCTCTTCCTCCAATAGGAGTGTTGCTTCTATATCACCCATTTGGGTACAGTAAAAAACCAAAACCCTACAATGTCAAACAGATCTCCAAAACCCAAAGAAACAACCATGTGTTTCGAGCCTCTAAGCCCTTAAAAATATAGAAGTGGATAAGTCCCTGTAATAATATGTTTCTGGCCTGGACTAGCCCCAAGATCTGGACCACCAGTCCCAAAATTCCAAAGAAACAGACAGAAGCTTATATTAACTTTATGCTAATCAGCCTATGACTCAGTCATATAACTTGCTAACTCTTTATTCTTAAACTAACCCATGATTCTTAATCTCATTTAGCTATGCGGCTTGGTATCCTTTCTCAGAGGTTTTCTTTTGTCTGCATCTTCTGACATCTCTCCTGGTGTCCCTCCTCTGCTCTTATTCTTCCCAGAGTTTTCTTAGTCTGGTAGCCCTGCCCACACTTCCTGTCTGCCCTCTGACCAATCAGTGTTTTATTAAACCAGTAGGAGGGACAAATATCTACAATGTACCAGAACATAGTTCTTCCCTGACCCTTCCCCTTCTTGTTTTCCTTCTACCAATAACCCTGCTTTATTAGTTTCTTCTCTATGTTTCTCAAATGACAAATTCAAAACAGTCTTTAATCAAACAGTTTATTAGGATAGTTACTGGACTACCAACTGCTAGCCACAGAGCCAGAGACTCATGACTAATGAATAGTCCCTGACCATGAGGATCAATGGTGCCCCAAAGATGCCAATGTCCCCAGACAACAGGAAACAATATAAAGAGCACAGCACCTCATCCCTGCCTCACCAATCATGCCTAAATATTTTATATTTATTCTCACTTTTTATAACTAATAAGAGGGAGAAATGTTGTAAAATTCTACTCCTAAGCCTACCTTCAACAACTAATCAACAGAAACTATAGCATCTTTAGCCCCCCAAATGTAACACGTTTCCACCATTGCCATGGGCCACATATTTTCCCTATGTACATGTGCTATACCTGCTTATGAAAAATTAGTGCATTCTTTTCCCACCCTTACCCCTTCCACCCTCACTCAGAGGCAGCCCCTGCATGGCACTCCCCTCCTACAATAAGCCTCTTGAGTGAGATCTGTTGTACAATATGATCTTAGCAGCATACCTTGGCCTAGATCTGTCAAGGTACTTTTTCACTAAATTTTAACACTGACACTTTTGAAACTGTGAGCCCAAATTAATCTTTCTTCCTTTAAGTTCTTCCTGTCTGTGGCCACAGAAATGCAAAAGTAGCTAACATGTACTTATTTTCAGGGTCAGAATGTAGGCTACTGTAACTGTGCCATGTAGTGTGAGACCTGTCTCTATCAATAGCTGGGCAATGTGTTGCTAGCACCTGGTAGAAGGTCTCTGGGTTGCTAACTGTAATAACATGTCTCAGCTGAGATTTTCTTGCCTCAGCACTTGCTGTAGATCCATGCTTATTAGAATCCCTTCCATTTACTCCATGGAGTCAGAGCCTGCTGGCTTCCTCTTTTCTTCCTCAACAAGTTCCATGCTCTTTTGTACACCAGGTCCCTTCCATGAAGATAGTCTCCGAAGTCTTCCTGACTTCAATGGTCCTGTGCTCAACTCTGACTCTAGACATCCTCAGGCCACTAGAGACTCAGTTGGTCTAGATCAGCTGTTTCTGGAAGCTTCTCTATCAGCTAGGACAGTGGGTTGGAATTGCACCTAGGAACAGAGAAATAGTCTTTTGAGGGTGTTCCTTCATTTCTGGAGGCAAGGATCTACACTGTTGGGTTTTGGTTCAGATCGGAGCCCGGCTAGAAGCTTCTAAACACCCTTACTGAGCCCAGCCTGGTCTTCTCAGATGAAAAGCTTCTGTGGTACAGTTGGGAAGATATTTTAATGCTCTGCAGGTGATTCTCATGTGCTGCTTGTGCTAAGAAGTGATTTATGCTCCCTTAGCCCACACCCTCTGCTCTAAATCTGTTAGGATGCATGATTGAATCTTCTACTTCATCTGCTCTCTGGCTTCAGAGGATAAAATAAGCAATAAATTTACAGTGTGAATCCTTGCCAGGAGAGTCAGCAAATGGGTGGAGAGAACCATGTTCCCACAGGCTTCATCTACCTTTAACAAAACCCATAGAGCAGAGAGCTTCTGCTCCCATGGGGAATTCTTTTCATCTTGGGAACAGCCAAGATTTTCAGGAGGCCCTCCAACCTCATTCATTCACTTTTAACCACAAACTTTTTAAATCAATGTCCTTGAAGATGGAGAAAAGACAGCCTGTGACCCAGGTGGCCTGACAGGCACCTGTAGATTCAAGTGTCTAGGTATGAGCCATAGCCTGAGGGGCATCACTCTTCCAGTCCCTGAGACACCTAACTCACACACTACTCAGACTATTAGGCTCAGCCTCAAGAAGGGATGTGTCACACAGCTCAGGAGGTGGCCCTTACCCTGACCTCAGTTATTAAGTCTGCAGGAAGGCTTCATGGCTGGCTAGCTGGATAGCAGCAGTGAGATCCTGACTTAAATGATTCACAGTGAGAAGTATTTCTACTCAGATATTAGAATAAATAAAATCAGTTTAAACTCAGGTGAAAGTTTAATTGAGTGAATTCTTAGGCAGATGCCACCAGCATTTACAGATATGTGGCTTTCTATTCTTTGACGCCCTCTCTCATCCCTAACCCACATCCCTTTCTCTTTGCCACGACAGTTTCTCACAAGAAACATATATTGTCTGCTGGATTGAGAAAAAAGGCTCTGGCTGGTTTTCGAAAGTCCCCCCAAATATCTTGAAGAACCTACTTTATTTGGCCACATTTTTTTTATTTTGTTTGTTTTTTTAGGGCGAGCTCATGGAAAGCCTCACTGAGGGTTCTGTAAGCTGCCCATGGTGAGGAGACCTGCTTCAGGTAATGCAGAGCAGAGTCATCCTCTGGTAGGGCTTGTCACAGGTCACAGCAATTATGGAAAAAATGACAGCTTCCAAGTCTACTACTGCTATTTAAACTGCACATTGTCTAAAATAACAACAGGAAGACAGTACTTTTGTCCTGTGGGTGGGGACCCACGTGAGGAGTACACAGGTCTGGACAGAGAAGGCAGTGCTGCCCAATGGCCCTGACATGGAATACATCTATTGTCTGAAATTCTAGAGCAGGTTAAAGTCACTTTAGGCTGATGCAGTCACTTAGTATGAATGTTGGCACATAAAACTTTTTGGGAAAGGGCCGGGCTTCCGAATTTAGGAACAGATTATATAGGGCAGGAGTGGTGACATGTGCATAAACTGGATTTAGGAAGCCGAGGTGGGAAGATTATAAGCTGGAATCTAGCCTGGGCTACAGAGCAAAGCCTTGTCTCAAAACAAATAATAATAAAAAAAGACATAGCATTTGTGTGCTAGGACTGACATGACTGTCACAATAGGGGTAACTGTGACAGCTCCCACATTCCAGGAGTCCAAGTTCAAGGCATCAGGGTCATCAGAGTTGTTGGAGTCAAAGCCTGGGCTTTGATTACACATTCTCAATTTACCAATAAAGCAAGCAGCATTGAAAAGCAGTTAAAGGATATTTATCCAGTGTAGCCACACTTGGGTGGGGAAACAGATAAGGGAATCTAGTGAGCTCCAAGTTCATCTTGTGGGCTCCGACATGAGGTTTAGATTTAAACAGAGGACAATTTGTGGAACTGAGCAGTCCTGGTTATGCTGTGGTCCTGCTCAGCAATGACCAATCATTGCCACTGCTCTAGACTCCCCTGCAAGGTGTCCTGATGAGTTCTCAGAACCGTGTGACACCTCTTTCTGGTAGACAAATTCTCCTTCTGGTATCAGGCTTTTCCTTCTTCCAGCATGAGGTTCCTGCTAGAGATTCCAATCCCTTGAAGATGGATGCCTCAGCAATCTGACAGCACCAGTGTCCCTCCTTGGAAGATCTTAATTCTTACTCAGGCAGGCTTGCTTCTTGTGAGGGAAGGATCTACCCTGGACTTTCTCCCTGGCTGATGGATGCCTGTTTTCTTGTTCCCCTTCACACCCTCTTTCCTGTAAAGTTCTGTCTCTCTGTCTAAACCTCATTTTAATAAAGTCATTGCTCAGAGGATGAGGGACTGGCCCAATAACTTTATTTCCACTCGATTGTCTTGGTGAAGGCCCTGTCTACTCAGACAGGTGCATAAAGGTGCTGAGGGCTAGGGAGATGCCATATCTTTCTGATGAAGCTCAAGTCAACTCATGGAAGATTACCTTTAAACTAAACCTAATTAAATACTTTTATGGATATTTTAGTGTGTATGTGATATTGTTCTAAGTGCCTTATTTTAATTAATTTACTTAAGTCCTCAATCCTCGGAAACCAATTCCACCAGTATGCAGTGGCAAGGTCACAAGTCAAAGAGCTCATTCAGTTAGTGCAGAGCAGGACATAAAAGCACATAGTCTGGTTCCTATAGATCTTTCCAGAATATTCTACATATCCTCTGTGCTATAAAGCACAGTCTGGGGAATATTTTGAGGCTTGTGGCAGCCATTAAGCTTTCTCCTCTGGGGCTCTTAACTAACAGAGGGCCCAGATTCCTGTCTTATGAAATCTGTTGCCCTGATTTCAAAACCAAGGGTATGCTTTCCAGGGCTGTCACAGCCTCAGCATAACTAAATCAGCCTGGGAAATGGGAGACTTCTGTGAAAGCTGGATTTTGCCTCTTGTGCTCTAAGATGGCCTTCCAAACCTTCCCCCACTGCAGGGCAGTCCAGGGTGAGTTACCCACCTCCATGTTTTCCCTCTCTCCTGCACTGTGGCTCAGACCTCCATCACACCCTCCTAATACATCCCGTCTAATTTTGTCTCCATTTCTACATTGGAGGGATCCCAGACTAATGCAACACTCAGGTTAACCTCAGAGTTTAAAAATACGTGTGTTTGATTCCAAATTTGATTTAGTTCATTAGTGGTGTTTTAACAGCAACACTAAAAATAAATTGCATTTTCAGTAAATGTGGTCTGCAGTGCTGCAAGATGCATTTTGTTTAGTGTCCAGAAAATCAATGTCTCTTAGGACAGTTTTAATATGGATTCTTTCTGTTCTTGCACAGTCAGATAGAAGTGTCAAAGCCTAGAGCATAGAAAGCACTAACAGCTGATGGCCGACAGACAGAAATGCAGGGTCCTGGTCTCTGATGCTCTCTAAAGTTAGGCTGGAGGAAGGAGCTCCTCTGGTGGATAAGAAAGAGGGAGACACGAAACAACACTCTCCATGGGGGTCAGCTTATTAGAACTTGATGTGAGGAGGAGCAAAAGGGTGCTCAGAGAAGCCAGCTAGCTGGTCTGCATGCTGCATCCAGAGAGACTGGGCAGGAGCTCTTGAGATTCCAAAGCTGATCCGGCATATGGTGGAGGTAGGACACTAATCTCCGGGTCATTTTTATAACCGGACTGACTATATTGTTCATATAAACGCCCGATCACCTTCTCTTTCCCAGTGGGGGGCTGTCCACCTTGCAGACACTTTGGCTTCAGCTCCTCCCAGTACTTAGCTGGCTGCCTCTCCAGCCTTGGGCCTTTCTCTCAGGTTAAGCTGATCTGTGTTACCATGAGGCTGTTGATGTGGTGTCTAAGTTTCCTCTGAAAGGCCCATCATGACACCAGCACCAAGAAACCCACATGGGGAGAAGACAGAGTTCCTCTGCAGGCCATTTCTTTAATCTTCTCCAGAGAAGCCACATGTGGCTCCCTCACTCTGTGTTTATGCTGGCCAAAGGAAGGCAGAAGGAGACCTGCCTTCTTTACAGGCTCAGTGGCTCTCACCTTGACCCTGGCCATTCTATTTCAGGTACTTACCATCAATATTAGCTTTTTGAATTCAGGAGGACCTGCTTGCTTTGTGGTGTGTCAAATCTTCACAATTAACAGGCTTTGTTGTCATGGAATCGACTCCAACTCTACCCAATCATCTTCCACTATGCTAAATAATGCTACTGGTGACTTTTCAGTTCAAGAGACCACCTTGGGTTTGTTTAAAGATGGCACGATGCTGATGGAAACTGGCCCCCTGAGCAGCATGCACATATGTGGGCTGCTTTGATGTGACGGGTGGGATTGTGTTTGCTGATAGGGCCTGCTAATAATCCAACTAGGTGATGTCATTCTTGGCAGGGCCCAGAAAGAAAAACAGAGGCCAGCAGCGCCCCTTGGCTGCCCTGGCCCCTTAAGAGATCTTTAACTTTGTTTTTGCCAAGCAGATAAAATTGAAAAATTCTGTGAACACAGCTGAGTCCTCTTATCTCCCTGGGATGAGAATTTTTTTGTCAAAAACTTTGAGCCACTAGGCTGGTTTCTATAAATCCCTTGGAAAACTTTGTACTATCTTTGAAAATCCTCCTGGGCATAGAGACTTCTCACAGAGCTTGGTGATAACTAATTCCTGGAGATACAGCCCCTTGTTCTAGAATTGCTCTACCCCTTAGGAAGGCCTCAATTGATCTTAAATAGTCAAGCAAAGGGTAAGAACACACGCTGGGAGGAAAGAAACCTTGAGAGTACTTTGATTCTAGAATCTTAAAACAAGCCCTCTTAGCTGGGGCTTAGCTCTGCTAATAAAGCAATTGCTTAGCCTGTATAAAGTGCGTCATAAAATCTGGTGTAGTATTGTAAGCTCACAGTCCTGCACTTGGGAGGAAATAGAGGCAAGAGATTCTGGAGTTCAAAGCCAGCCTGGACTACATGAAATCCTGTCTTTAAATAAATAAATTAATGAATACTTAAATTGATACATCCCTAGTCTCTCATAAAACACATCTCTCTTTTAATTTCCTTAGGCCAATGACGGAGGAAATTTTCCAATTTCCAAGTACAAAGACTGTTTTGCAAACATGTCATTCTACATCATACCTTCAATGTGTACCTAGGAGTCTAGACTATAGCCAGCCCGGAGTTGACCCACTTACTCCTGTGTGTCCACACCATTGCTTCCCTGGCCCTGTACGTAGATATTATTCATGTTATGAGAACCTTATCTGTGTTTGTTAAGGAAGTCTGTGAAATATTCACTGCCTTGAGGAAAAACACTCACCATAAAATCAAAGGCCCTTGTCTTTACAGAACCAAGGATGCCAGGCTGTAAAACTCTCTTCAACTGAGGGGTCACTTTTACATTGCCTTACAAAGTGTACTTTTGGCCAAATTGCCTTCATAATGGGAAAAGCACATTCCTTTTTAGAATCATTAAGAATCAGGGACTTTTATAGGGTTGAGGAGATGCTAGTGGTGATTCGGGAGACATTCTGCAAATAAATATATTTGGTGATTTATAATCTAGATCTCATCTAGCAGGCTTGGAAGGGTAGCAACTGTTGGTAAAGCAGAAGATACCTTCCAGTTGGCTTTTATGATAATCAGGGCTTTGTTGCCATGGAATGAAGTTGAAAACACTTAGTAGAAGGCTGATGGTGCTTTCCAGTTCCACCACAGAAGGCTGCATTAGTCCCTTCCTCACATACTCGTAGATGGTTACTAATGTCTCCAGGCATTCAGGGAGCAAGGGTGTCAGAAGTGACTGGAGAGCAGGTCTCTGATCTCACACAACACGCTGGGAGTCAGAAGCCAGCAATAAAGTTCCAGCAAATAAAGTGATGGGCCGAATCAAATGGTGATGCATAGTATGGGAAAGACTAGGTGGGGAGGCAGATAGGGAGAGCTAATACACAGATAAGGCTTCTCTAAGAAGGTGGCATTCAGATAAGGCTTCGAAGGAAAGAAGGGAGATCATCACTAGGACTAGGATGCTGGGGTCATAACACAGAGGTAAAGGCTGTGAATGCTGAAGGTAAAGGCACTATGACCAATGCTAGACATGGCTTTGGAGGCTAGTATGATAGTGGTGAATGAGGAGAATCTTGAGGAGAGGTCCCAGGCAGCCAGACACCATGTTGAATGGGCCTGCTGGCCCAGTCACCATTTGCTCCTGGACTTTCTGCAGCTGGCCCTTCTCCAGACACACACATTTACCCATTCACACTACAAATTCAGCTCCCAAACTGTTGTTGGCCTCTCTGGCCACTGTCCTCGCCATATCCCTTCCTGATGCCCAGAGCACTAATTAATTACCACCTATGAGTTCTGGAAGTGTAGTGAGTCAGCATGACTGGGTTAAAGGACACTCAAGTCATGAGGAAAACATTTCCTGGTATCCCTAAGGGCATTCCTGGAAGAGATTAGCTTTTGAATTATAGACTAAGTAAAGATGATCTGATGTCACTAGATAGACATACACCAAAGCAGAGCAAGCCAAACATATTCACTGTGTGATTTGGAGCTTTGGCCAGTGAGTGAGGGCTTTCCTGGTCCTTCAGCTTACTGATAGCATGTTGTGAAATATCTCAGCCTGTAATATCACATAAGCCAGTTCCCACAATAAGCCCCTGCTTAGGTACCCTGCATCCTCCCTGATTCTACTTCTCTGGTAAACCCCAGTACAGCAGCCCTGTCGAATTGACTACTGCCTTTGGCCATGCTGAACTTACCATTTCCTTCTGCCTGCACTTCTCATCACGATGATCCTCACTGTTGGGGAAAGTCAAATGTGGCTCTTTCCTGTATGTCCTTTCCTCCAAGCCGCTGGACCCACAAGGAAAATGCTCGTTATGTAGAACTCCTAATTCTGCACTTAGAACTTTGACAGCAGTGCTGTTTGTCCTTTTTTCTGAATCTGAAGAAAATGCAGTATGGGATAGTTTAATTTTGACCATTAATCAATATTCTTTCAAGTACAATGATATCATTTTGGAAATATTCAAGCCTAACTCCTAGGATTATAGAATTTCAAAATATGCCACATTTACCCTGCTTTATTTAGTCTGTAGTGGAAAAGTAGTGCACCTTTAGAAATAGTTCTCAATTTCATCTTAGATTCAAATACAACTAGTTTATTATTATTTAAAATCTTTAAAATCATAAAGAAATAATAGCCTAAGATTCTTAGATATTGAAGTTTCAGTTTAGTGAAAGAGGAACAACATCTCTAAAAGAGACATTGCATCAGACACGTGGGTCCCTAGGAGCGCATTAAGTCTCTGTGCCCCGCTCCTGTTTCCCGTCCCCATTGCCCAGAGATAGGAGGGACCCAACAAATGCCACTGTGCCAACGCTGCTATCATCTCCAGCCCATTCGCAGAAAGCTGCTAATTCACAAAAATCATTTGCAGGGTGCATAGAGATTGGTGGCAGATTCGGTTCCAAAATAGTGCTTCCAGTCACTGCTCCCCGATTTGCACTTAGTCATCAGGATTTGGGAATGTGTAAATAGTGTCAATCTTTTCTTTTGCACTTTGCCAATCTGTCCCACAACTCTGGGAAGATAAATGAGCCCTTAGGTTCCCATATGGTGGAGGCAGATGGCAGGAAGCACCTAAATCCAGGTGACATTCAGCAGTCAGCAAGATAAAGGATTCTGACTCAGAGCCAGTGCCTACGGAACACAATCGTGACAGCTGAAGACGTCCCCTAGGAACGGTCTATTTTTGACTATGGTTGAAAAGTTTCCACATGCTCTTTCCCTGAGTCTTGTAATTTTAAAGTATATGAAAATGACTTGGTGGCAGTAGGGTAATATACAGATTCAGCATTTTGAGAGAAGTACAAGTAAATTGTAGTTATTAGATAGTGGGAGAATACAGACACTGTCCACTGAGGAGAGAAGGAGTCTGGAAAGTGTTCTAGAGGTTCCTGTCATGGACAAGTAAAGATCGTCAGGAACTGAAGATAGACGGGTGCGTTCTCTGGGCTTCTGGGCTTCCACTCCTCCTAGGAGCAGAAGGCAGAAAGAACAGAGGTTTCATAGCAAACCAGTGGGTTCAAGTCACCACATCTTATTCCCAGCTCCTTGGACGGTGTTCATGTTCTTCCATTACCAAGGCAGCTGAGCAGCTAAGTCCCTGACCTCACGCTAATGTTTTTTCTGTGGGCCCCTCCTGCTAACCTTGGCCTGCATTTGTGCATTCAGACCCTGCATCAGCCAGACCCCTGCAATTCTAAGACATTCTTCTGTGGGCTTTACATCTGCATGCAAAAGATGGAGGGCTAGGGAGGACTGAGAGATTTTTTAAAAAGCTAAGAGGGATTTCCCCGTAGTTGTGGTATCACCATGGAAAAAATGTAGAAAAGAGGCTCTGGCCCTGATGTCTTCTCTCTTCACCATCTCTTAATCCCCATACCCAGGCGGCATGCCGCACCCACACCCTGCCTGCTCTGTTTGCCTGGTATGCTACCCTAGTTTAAGGATGGACAATCTAAATATTCAGACTACTGATATTATTTCACCCGCACTTAGAAATACCCACTGTCTTACTCAGAGACCACAGACAACCAAAAGCAATTCAGAATAGCCCAAAGGCAAACAAACTTGGAAAAACTAATGGTACCTTCCTTAAATAGCTTAAAAAAAAAAAACAAACAAACAAACAAACAAAAAACAGAAACAAAAACCAAAAAACTTTAGTTTATAAACAGTATCTAATTTAACTCCATAAAAATGAATTGGCCAGATTATTTGTGTCTTCTTGTGGGAAGATGAATTGCATAATGGGTCCAGCCAAATACTATAGCCTAAATATTGACCCTATTAGAACTGTTGAGCTGGATTTTTCAGAAGAGGATTCATCACATTCCTCTGCTCCTGCCTCTCTCCCTGCATGTAGCCCGGTTTTGTTTCTGTTTCCCGGCTGCAGGTGGGAGCCCTAGAACAAGCCAGCCCTCTGTGATGTAGCATTTTTCTGATTTATGAGATGTACGAAAGATCACTGTACTTGATCAGAATGTGAGTCTTCCTGGGGAAAAAAAATCTCACAAAGAGCACCAACAGATGTGCTGGTCGGCTGCACTTGGTCCTCTCTACCTTTAAAAAGAGCCAAGCAGGGCACAGGCAGCAGCCAGGGCATACCTTGAACTCTGCTGGCTTGTTTTTGGGAAGAAATTTTTATTCATTTGGGAGGTTTTTCTGGGGTCTGTGTAGAGGTTCTCTGTAAACATTTGCTCAGTCTCTGTGCGGTAAACATTGCCAAGCCTCCTGGAGTGAGCACGGGGGACACGAACAGAAATAACTTAGAGGATAAGGCATGGGGGACTGTCACAGGCTCTAGCCAGGAGAATATGACACCAAGGTTCAGGTGGAGTTGTCTCAGGTCATTAACAAGTATTTTTTTAGAGAGGCCAGATTTAGATAGATGTAGTGCTCATCCTTAGAGGTGGTGTGGCTGGGTTGTGACGAGGAATACTCCGAAGAAGCCTGGAGGGTAAGCACGCCCATGATGTTTTTCTTGGGGCTGTATGCTTTATTTTCATTGGTAAGGTCTGTCCTGTGGAGAGTTTTGGAGTTTGCCTCCAGAATCTCTCCTTGCTGTCTTGCTATTTCCCTGCTGAGACAAGAGAGTCCAGAGAAGGTGTGGGAGCAGTGTGGGGTGGTGCTGGGGGCTCACAGCGCACACCAGGAATCTGGAAGACAAACACTCATATTCCACACCTTCTAGCCCAACAAACTTTTGTGATGACAGGCTAAGAATACCCCTGGGCTTTCCAAAGTCAGTCTGCATGGGTGAGCTGGGCTTCTGGGACTGACGCAAAGTAAGATGGAGGGAGACTTCAGAGAAGGGCTGTTGTGCCAAGCTGGTACTCAGTGGAATTCTTTCTGCCATTTGATTGTCTTTCTTGAACTTTCTAACGTGAATACATATTTGCCTTCTTGACGTCTTCATGAGGAGAGAGTAGGTGAAGGAGGGGAAGCTGTACCTGGAGTTTGAAAGGATGGTGAGAAACCAACACAGCAGCTACGGAGCGAAGCTGAGCCGGATGCCTGCGGAGACCACAGACTGGGCCATCTCAGCCTTAAAACCAGATATTTCATTTGACTATCAAAGGGTGGCATCAGAACTCTAGAAGACTTGGAAGACTTCAGAAGACAAACATATTAGTTGCAACATTAGTGTAGGAGCTGGAGGTTTGTTCCCACTTCTCTATTCCAAGGTGCTGGGCAAAGGGACAGCCGCCTTCCTTAAATACCTTAATGTCTCCTTTGCTGAGAATAAGGCCCCGTGAGGTGTATGTAGCCTTGGGAATGTCTTTGGGAGCAGTCAGATTTTTCCAAGTCCACTGAAAGTGATCACTAACTGCCTCCTTTGGGTTGGCCTTCCAACTCTTCACCACCATCATCTCCCCTCAAACCACTGTGCTCAAATATGATTCCAGAATATGTTAAGAGGAACCAACTCAGTCAGAGCTGATGTCAGCATCATCCAGTGCATCCCAGAGAATGACTATTTCAACACCCTGCTCCAGTCTCAAGGTTGTTCTGTGGCATTATGAAGCTCCAACTCACTCTCGTTCTGGGTCTATGCTTCTAAGACAAAGCACAAAAGTGAACCAAGGACAGAGGCTTGCAGCCAAGGTCACAAGCTTTCTGAGGAAGCTCTCGCATCTGTGGTACTGTTGTTCCTCTGTTTCCTTCATTGGAGCAGACATAAAAGCCAGCTCCTGGGTCACTTCTCATTGTTCATTGATAAATGTATTGGGCATTGCGGAGACTCATTTGCAGAAAGTGATGGACAGAAGGTTTGGCTGAAGTGGGTAGACTACCGTCCTGGTCCTGTGATCTGTTGACTGTATTTAGTTTGATTTAGTTAGTTAAGGCATGCACTTCAAACTTTTCTTCCTGGCAGTCATAACAGACACCGCTCTGCTGTTCTACGTCCTTTCTAAAGGTTTTTAAATGCTTGCAGTCATCTGTTGAGTGTCAAATGGTTTCTCTTGGGGTGAGTCAACAAAACCTCTAAGCATTGTGCGATCTTGAGGACAGGAACTGAGGGGAGCAGTGACAGAGGTCTGTTCTGTTGCTGGGTGAGAACATGACTCAGTGTGGGATATTGTTAATTTAAAAAATTACAGGAGGCTGTTGTGCCACATTAAGGTCTTGTACTTGCCTTAACAGACTAGGCTGAAGGTAAAAATGGCGCTCTTGCTAAAGTCATTCAGCACCAAGCTGAAACTCATGCAGTTACCTGACCATCTAGGAACCAGGATTAGAGCAAGGATTAGAGCCTCCCAGACAGGCTCTGATGTCCCTTGATGTCCCTTCTGGCCCCACATTTAGTTCTCTCTCTCTCTCTCTCTCTCTCTCTCTCTCCCTTTCTTCTTCTCCCCTATAAAACCATCTTTCTCTGCTTGACTCTTATAACACCACTCTATTTTGTGAAAGAAAAGGCTGTATGACTCTAGACTTGAAAATGAAACCAGTTAATAAGTGAGAAAGAATGGGAAGGAGAGAGAGAGGGAGAGAAGAAGGAAAAGATGAGGCATAAAGGAAGGGAGAAAGGAGGAGGGAAGAGGAGAACGTTTTCACCTGGGCCACCTGGGACCTGCTCCGCACCCGAGTCCAGCATTGCAGCCTCCCTGGGAGGTAGATGTTAGAAATCCCTAGGGTTAGCAACCTTTTACACTGTTCTCTGCTCTGTGGCATCAGTGAGGGAGAGGGTGGCTGGTAGGAGCTCTTCTTCCCCACACCTCACTGTATCCTACAGCTCAGATCAATGCCTGAATTCATGGCCATCATTTAGAGAGGCAGAGTGAGTGAAATCTGTCATTATCTGAAGAGAAGTCTACTCCAGTTTACTCGGTCATAGCTCAGACCTGCCTCTGAGGAACGCCAGGGTTCTTGCTAGAAAGACAAACCTGCCAAGCAAAGCCACCTCTAAGATAAAGACAAACACTTCCTGCCATTTCTCTAGCCCCAAAGAGTGCCATTCTCTAGAGAAACAGGAAGGTTCTGTATAGTTTTTACCTCACTTGATGGACACCCAGATTGACACTTTTTATGTGAATTTGCTTTCTCTGGCTTTTGTGGAGGGCTCATTTCAACATTACAACAGAAGTATTTGAGGTGTCCTTGTTTCTTAAAATAGCTCCAGATCACAGCACAGAGATCACCAGGTCATGGGGACTCCGTTCCCAACAGATACACCTACATCACAGCCCCCCATTGATGGCCTAGATCACCAGGTCATGGGACTCCATTCCCAACAAATACACCTACATCTCAGCCCCCCATCCATGGCCTAGATCATCTGGTCATGGGGACTCCATTCCCAACAAATACACCTACATCTCAGCCCCCCATCCATGGCCTAGATCACCAGGTCATGGGGAATCCATTCCCAACAGATACACCTACATCTCAGCCCCCCATCCATGGTCTACATCACCAGATCACGGGGACTCCATTCCCAACAGATATACCTACATCTCAGCACCCCATCCATGGTCTACATCATCAGGTCACGGGGACTCCATTCCCAACAGATACACCTACATCTCAGCACCCCATCGATGACCATCGCAGAAGAGGGTGTGGAAAGCTTGTAGGAGCCAGAAAAGCAGGACGTGTGCTGTAATCCAGTCTGTCTGCGGAATGGTGCATGAGAAAGACCCAAACAACAGCAGTATCAGTGACGTGTTAACACAGACAGCAGAACGTTTTGCAGGGTCCCATTCCTAGACAAATAACTACAGGCCACTAATGACTGGGAGAGGAGAGCTGGTCTCTTTCAGGGATGTGATCTCTCTGTGGTTGTCCAATGCAGAGTAGTATGCCCTGAAACCATTTACTCATAAGCAACAAAAACAAAACAAATGACATGCATAGATATGTATGTGACAATAGTATTCAAAGGATAAAAAGCTATGAACTTGAGAGTTGAAGGGAGTGAGAAGGAGTCAAGGGAAGGTAACAGCCATGAGCTGGAGGGGAGAAAAGGAGAAAAGAAACTGATAATTCTCTTTCTTTAAAAACAAATAAAATGGTCCTAGGAAAAAGCTGTTTAAAAATATATATTTAAATATATATTAAAATATCTATATTTACGTGATGAGAACCTGGGGTGGGGGTTGGGGAAGGTG
Organism: Sigmodon hispidus; assembly: GCA_004025045.1. NCBI lineage: Eukaryota > Metazoa > Chordata > Mammalia > Rodentia > Cricetidae > Sigmodon > Sigmodon hispidus. The sequence continues at coordinate 37,096 of PVIH01015732.1, forward strand.
CCTTCAATGGTAAAGCATTCAGCTACCTTGCAAGTGACTTGAGCTCCATATTCAGAATGCACATTAAAAATGCTGGGCGTCCCAGGCATGGTGGTGCACAGCTTTAATCCCAGGGCTTGGGAGACAGAGGCAAGCAGAGCTCTGTGGGTTCCATAGTGAGATCCAGGACATCCAGGACTACATAAAGAGACCCTATCTTCAAAGAGTTGGCCATGTGGCACATTTGTAGTTTCAGCACTGGGAAGGGAGACAGGAAGATCAGCCAGTCTAGCCTAATTGATGATTTCTGTACCACTGAAAGATCCTATCTGAAAGGAGACAGATGACATTAATAGATTATCCCCCTACCTACCTACCTAGACACAATACAACACATACACACACACACACACACACACACACACACACACACACACACACAGGAGAGCGAGCAATATAGAAAGAGAGAGAGAAACAGACTCATAAAGTACTAATTATAATAATAAGAATTAATCACAATCCATGAGAGGCAGAGGTGGAAGAATCAGGAGTTAAAGGCCCACTCCTGCTACATAAGGACTTGTCTCAGAGCGAAGCATGACATAATGAAACCATAAAAGGGCCGAGTCTCCTAGGAGAGGAAGAACACTGGAGCAGACACAGCCCAGAGAACTGCAGTCCAGCAGTCATGGTCCAGTCACCCTTCCTGTATTGACATGGGTGCACAAAAGATCGTAGCAAATGGGCTGTCAGCTGTCTGCAGCAGGCAATACTGTCTCAGCCACATTTGCATTTATAACACTAACCCTCCCACCGCAGACATGGAATGACCTTAGCTTTTCTTACCCTAGATGTCTATCAGTTGGCTGTGGAATCTTCCAGACACTGCCCTTGTGAACACTGAAGAAGCCCTACCTGCTCCCCTGCCTTCAGGGCAGTGGTTCTCAGCACTCCTAATGCTGCAACCCTTTAATACAGTTCCTTATGTTGTGGTAACTCCAACTATAAAATTATTTTTGCTGATATTTCATAGCTAGAATTTTGCTACTGTTACAAATCATAAATATATGTGTTTTCCAATGGTCTGAAGCAGCCCCTGTGAAAGAATTGTTATTCCCCAAAAGGGTTGTGAGTGACCCATCAGGTTGAGAAATGCTGCTCAAGGTGATTGTCTACCAGGAACTAGAACAAACCAGAATAAATACAAGTCAAATAATTCTTCTGTGGCGTTTAAAACACTATAATCTCCAGACCTGAGTAGGATGCAGCTCAAGTTCTTCATCCAGTTAACGCGTCGGCTATCTCTTCCAAGGTCCTCCTGTCTTTTCTTTTCATTTTCTGAGTTTCTGCCTCTTTTTCTTTTTTTAATTGGTACCGTTACATACAGATGGAGTCTTCCACAGGCTAAGCATGTACTTTACCACTGAGCTACACTCCTAGATCCTCTTGCTCTGGCCTCTTTATTTTTTTTCTTGTCCTTGAGAAAACATAATAAAATAAGTCAGCACCCCAGGGCCCTTGCATTTGCCTCTCAGTAGAAGGCTCTCCCACTCATACGTTACTTCTCCTATTCCCAGTAGTTGCTGATGAAATGCCACCTTGTCATCACACCCTCTGATAACCTCCGATTACTTCCTTTCTATCTACTCCACTTAGTTTTCTAGACACTGCTCATCACCACCTGACATGCTGCATTGACTCTTGATCATTTGAATATTGTCAGCCTTTCTATGTGTGCAGAGACTGTTTTTATCCATTATAGTATCCTAGTGTCTGAAACAAGTCCTGGCCCATATCTAGCGCTCACTAAATATTTGTTGAATGGATAAATGAATTCCTAAGTCTTAATGTTCTGCAGCCACAGCTGGCTGGAAGACACAACCAGGCTGCAGGTGATAGGGGTGGGGGGGTATGAATAGGAGGGTATGAAGAGGCTATTGAGGGGGTTCAGGGTTCTTGGGCAGTAAACAAATATGGAAAAAATATGATTTAAGAATGCAATAAGAAGAAAATAATCAGAAAGGTCCCAAAAGATCCTGGCTCACACTCCTGACGGTGCTGAACCAAGGCCAGACCAGGTTTGCTCTCTCCAGCAGCTGGTCTGCTTCTTGTCATATAGCAACCTTGACATCTATTTTGATATCCATATTATATGTCTCTTGGCATGCAGAGGTCTCCTATCATTTAGCAGATTTATAGAAATTAGGGAAAGCGGCGTGAAATGCCTCCTGCTGTATGGGAAAGGAGGGGAAATGGCTGACATTTGGCTTGCTGCCAATTTCACCAAAGTTTCCAGTTTCTGGTTTTTTCATGTCTTGGGTGGAGCAGCTCTCTTATCGCCTCTATTCTCTGAGTAGCCATAAGGTCCTTCTATGCATCTGGTGGGGTTTTAATATTCAAAAACTCACATTCTGAAGTACATAAAACTCAACATTTTGGCTCAGCCATCATAGGAACTGAAAATGTTTTCTTTGTCCTATGCATGATCAGCTTCCCTGTTTTAGTTAGTCTTGGCGGCTTAGGACTGATATAAGGGGGATGAGTTGTGCCAAGCCAAGCTCCAGCCTAGGTAGCAGAATGACAGATGTCTCTGCTGCTACCATTCACTTGTCATGTGTCTTTGCTCATTTAGTATCTCTGAACCTTACCACCTGCTCCACTACCCTTGGCCCAGCCATTATCATTTCTCACCTACACCATCTGAAGAACTTCTTAGTGGGTTTTCCAGTTTCCACACTGTAAATAGAGGCAGAATGATGCCTTTTGCAGGGAACTGGGAAGGGTGGATAAGATTTCTCATTCATATGTGTTTTCGTGGTCCCAATACAGAAATTCACTGTGAAATTTTACTGGAGATTTATTTTCATTATGATCATGGCCCACTAGGTCTTCTTCATTGAGAATTGAACGATCTTCTCTCTCTGGATATATTTCTGTCCTTAATTCTCCTTCTGAGTCATTTTGGATAGTAAACCAGTCATTCCAAATTGCATATTGTACATGTTTTTAGTTGGTGTTTAGACCTAATGCCAGCCTGGCAGGCATGTTGTGGAAACATACCTCATTTTCAGGTAATTGCCCTGTAATATACAACACGGTTTTTGGTGTTACCAAATCTAAAACTTTATATAGCTTTATTTCCAAATTATCATATAAATAATGCTATAAGGTCAGCTTGACAGAAATACACAAATCTTCCTCCACCCAGACATAGCTCGCCTACAGACTCCAAGCAACAACTTACGTATTTGTTCATGCCATAGGTGTGTTCTTAGTTCTTGGGAAATTTATACTCAAAAAGAGATTGTGTGTGTGTGATGTGAATGCAGGTATATGTGTATGGGGGATGAAGAGGACATGTTCACACTGTGCTATACATGTGGGTTCAGAGGACAATCTCAGGTATTGTTCCTTCGTCCCCCACATCCATGTTTGCATAGAAAATTTTTTGTTGTTTGGTACTGTGTAAGCCAAGGTAGGTAGTCCACAAACTCACAGAGAGCCTCCTGCTTCTGCTTTCCATCTCCCATCACATCTGGAATTGCAGATGTGTGCTATTGTACCTAGCTCACATGATTCTGAAACTCAGACACGGCCTAATGCTCATGCAGCATTTAACTATTGAGTTACCTCTATAATCCAAAGGAAATCTTTTTAAGGTTATTGAGCATGTGGGATGCACAAAGCATGCAAATTTTTGCTTCATGTTGTGAGAAGCCATGTAAATACAGTGTCATGTAAAATCCTCAGTCCGCCACTGATCAGCTCTGCCAATGGTAATTGCACACGTGTTTTTTATTCCTTTGCTTATCCTTCTTCATGTGGTGTTTGCTTTTGTTTACTAGCTGGTGGATGCTTCCAGAGTTCTTCTGCTTGCAATGTTAACTGTATACAGAAGGAAAATGTCCTGGTTAACATAGAACAACAGTTTGTAATTTTTCCAGAAAAGAATTTTGTTAATGTTCAGATGAATGTTACAGCTAATTGGGAACATATATTCATCACAAAGGCAAGTTGACTAGGGTTTGCAGTAGGTAATTGCTTATGAAGTGTAATGAAGCTTTGCTTTCTCTGCACAGATAATATCAATAGATGATAAGTGTGTTTCGTCTATGTATGGTGGATTGTGCTCAGACTTCAGAGTGAGCTATTTGTCTTCACCACTCTTGATAGAAGTATCCTACTAGCGAACTTCATATTCCTTGCTATCCTCACTCCAGAGTTTGGACCTATTTCAATCTTCATGGTGACTAAGCCATTGCTGTGAGCATGGATAATTTTTCTGTGCTAAGAATACACAATGACATCAGAGCCTGTTGAATTATGAGCTGTGCTGGGAAAATTCCTAGGTAAATGGACTCAGGTCTTTAATTTACTGAGCCTTTGTGAGTCTTCTAATTCTTTCCTAAATGACATGCTCACACTTCTTGCTTTTTCATTCAGGGTTCAGTTTTAGAGTATTCACTGAGCAGGGCTGTCTTTCACGTAGAGAATAGAGTTCCATCAGGGACACAGTAGTGAGACTCTCCTTGTATGGGGTACACCTGGGACTGGAAAAGAAGAACAGTCTTTTTAATGAGGCACTAATTAAATAGGACAACTCATTTGTTTTGGTCTGAGACATTGCTCGTGGCACTTAGGAAAGCTGTGTACCAGGGTCCATGCTAAGAACCCATTTCTGTTTACTTCTGACTCATGTCTGGGCAGAAAGGATTCCTGGCTTGATGACTATCTGTGTTCCTGTTCAATACTGAATTTAACCATAAAAATTTCTCATTTCAGTACAATCAAGTAGCTCTTTGTCTCAACTTAAACTTGGAGACAATCAGCATTGAAGAAGTCAGAGATTCAACCCCCCCCCAATCCTGCTCTGCCTTGTAGATTCAGGTAACTGTGAATCTCAGGGCATCTGAACAACAGATGTCTCCACCTTTCCCTGTTACCCCACCTTCCCAGGCTTAGCAAGTGGTACTGGAGACTTTGCCCAAATCAAACAATTGTTCTATTATTATTATTATTATTATTATTATTATTATTAACAAAGAAGTCACACTTTCTATCCTTGTATATCCTTATTCAAGGTCCCTTCCCCCTCCCACCATATCAGGTCATTCTTTCTTCTCCACAACTCCCTATCCCCTCCCTGGGCAGGCAGCAGACAATCCCATGGTCCCACTGACCCAATATTGCTTAGTTCAGTCTCCACTCCTGGCAGATCCAGTTTTCTCCCCCCTTCCTCAAGAGTGAGTCAGGTGTTCCTCTAGGGGGAGTGGAATCCAAGGAGTCAGTCCAAGGTGTTTCTGATCCTAAGCTGTTCAGTGGTTGTGGTTTGCAGCTTGGGCTTGCTTGGCTTTTTTCTTGTTCGTTTGTTTAGAGACCACTAATACATCCCCTGCTTATCTTTCTGAGTTTGTGATACCTCGTCAAACAATTGTTCTAAGTTCTTTTCAGATCTCAGCCTCCATTCTCTCAGGTCAGTTAAACACATGACTTTCCTGCTTAAAATCCACCAGTGCCTTGTTTTGCTCTTGAAAAAATTCTACTACTGAAAGTTTATGTTAATGATATGATAGAATAGGATATTATTTATTTATTGTGCTTGTGATTGTGAACATGCTATGTGGCATGTGTGGAGGCCAGAAGACAACTGATGGAAATAGACTCTCTCTTTTACCTGGAGATTAAGCTCAGATGGTCAGGCTGGATGGCGAGCACCTGAACCCACTAAAGTAGCTTTCTGGCCCTCTTACTGGAGTGTTTACAGTAAAAGGTGTGGCTGAGCCATCTCAGTAAACTAGGTTCAGCCATCCATCCCTCACCAATTAAAAACACAAGTGATTAGTGAAAGGAACAGAGAAAGAAGGTTTAGTAATGTGCTCACACTGGAAAGGGGTCTAGTGACAACCAAGCCCATCTGAAGGGTTCTAACATGAGGTTTAGGTTTAAATAGGGGGTAAGAGTTATATACAACTAAGCAGTCCTTGTCAAGATGTGGTCCTACCTATTAATGAACCATCATGATCTGCTCTACCAAACAAGATGGTTTCAAAACCAGGTGAAATCTCTTCCTGGGAGGCAAATTCTTCCTCAGGTTGGCACCCAGATCAGGCCTTTCCCTTCCTCTAGTATGAGCTTCCTGAAAAATTTTAAATTCATTGGGGTCCATTGTTTCAATAGCTAGCACAAGGGTCCATCTTTTTGTACATTCTCTTCTTCCTGGAGCCTCTTGGTGATTGATTTTCTGTTTATAGTTTTGTTTCTTCTCAGTAATGTGCCCCTTTCTGTTCCAGCCTTCTTTCCATCACTCCGTTATCTGGACCAACTTTTACTGATGGTATTTATCTGCTGGGATGTTCTGTTGCTGACTGGCCAGGTGACTGTCTTTCTCCAGGTACCAATGAAGATTTTGCTTCTCAAACAGTCCTTGTGCCCCTAGAGGTGTCTGTGTACAAACAGCACTGTACAGACTTAGGTAGGAAGGGTGGGGGTGAGCTGAGAGTTCACTGTCTAAATAACACCCAGTAAAGACCTGCAGGACTTTTGAGTGCACTGCATCCCAGTGGACAACCGGAGCACACAGGAGAGCAGTTCCCACCTAACTGACTAGGATGAAAGCATTTCTTTTTTTTAAACTTTATTTATTTATTTTTATTTATTTGCCTTGGTGTTTGCCTGGAACTACAGACAGTTGTGAGCTGCCATGTGGTTGCTAGGAATCGAACTCAGGTCCTCTGGAAGAACACTCAGTGCTCTTAACCACTGAGCCATCTCTCCAGCCCCAGATGAAAGCATTTCTAAGTGAAGTAGTATGGCTTAAAGAAGCATCCTCAACCTTCAAAGCTGCCCCAGGAATGATAACGCAGCTCACTGGGGAAGGCTGACGACTAAATTAGTTATGCTCTTCAAGTGGGATTTTTCTTGTTTTCTGAGTTCCCCTGGTTTAGAGTTTACATCATTTCTGAAACACAACTTTCCAAAGGAAATGGTTAAAATTGAAAGGAACAATGGTTTCTGAGCCAAAGTCTTATTTACTGTAGCTCTTTTTCCTATAAATACAGTAACATCAGACTGTGAAAAGAGGGTGGAGAAGGTGTTAGACTGTGTATCTGAGATTGGTCTTTGGCTTTCTGTTTTGTAAATTTACATTTAAAAATAACTACATACCACAATTTGCAATACCTTTCTTTACAAACAAAATAAGGACTGTAACTTCATTTTATGATATGTCTTTGCAATATAGTATCAAGCAATGGATGCTTCCTATGTTCCTACTGCAGAATATTTTGTGTGCACATTTCAATGCATGGTCACTGCCTTTTGAGGTTACTATGAACTGTATAAGGCATAGATAGATAAGCCCTTTTGATGTAAAATCCTAATTCTGCAACAATGAAATAAAAGAATAGTTCACTTCAACCCAAGTGTGAGTGAGTATGACCCAGGAATACAGTTCAGGTTGCCCTGAATGGCTAATCTCATGATGCAAAGGTTATACATACTTATAGTCACAGTAAGGAACAGGCATAAATAAGTGTTGATAAAATACATAGGTGGGCAGGTGAGCTCAGCAAAATAAAGAAATCTACTTATATGTTGTTTGTGTGACATTCTTAGTTTTAGGTTTAGTGATGTTTATTGGTATGTCAAGGGTAGAGATTTATTCTAAGAATTTTACTGAAAAGTCAAGAGAATATTAACACAGAAGTTGGTAGCAAGTAATAAAAATGGTTAAAAAAAAAAGACAGCCCGTGATCAATTTTGTCTCTTGACCTGTAACATTTCTTCTCTTCAGACATCACATTCTTAGTCAATGTTACGATTGCAAAACCTTCCACACAGATGCAGTTTCTTCAGAGAGCTTCAGCTCATACCACAGAGAGATGACCACATAAAACAATATGGATCAAATAACTTACCTCTTCCAAGGTTAAGGTCAAAATTATTTGAACTAAAGAGCATTCTGAGACCATGATATCCAACTTTATGTCAAGCACTGGATTAATGAGACAGACCAATGCACCTCATTGTGGGGTGCAAAGAATGTCAGTGTTAAAATATAGCTTTCAGATGTGATGGGTCAGGGTGGAGCTTGGAACTCACAGTTATTATAGGCTCTCAGGAGATAGCAAGACTGAGGCAATGAGGAAACATGCTCTAGGAAAAGTGATTGAATGATTCTACTCAAAACATGATCACTAAATCCTCAGGCCCTGCCCTGATAATCCTACTGCATCTAAATTCATTGGAGCAGGGTTTATAGATGATGTTTTAACAAATGATCTAGCAATTCTTATACTTTTTGAAGACTGAGAAGCCCTGGTATAGTCATCAAGTTTCACAAAGGCCAGGTGTGCTGAATTCAGGACATGTGTCTCTTTCCTCAGCAATCTGAGCACCCAGGCACTATCAAGCCTTTGTCAACTCAATATCGAGGGGCCTGGTTCAACTTTTCCAACATAAATAGACAGATAACTAGCCAGGTGCCCCAAAGAAAGACTGACACTCCCCCAACATGCTATTAGGAGGAGGCTGAACCAGGCCAGAAAAATAAAGTGATGACCAGGGAAGAGCAGTGTTGATTTGAGCCAGATTGATGCCTATTCTTATTGTAATATTCATGATGAACAGATCCTTTATAATGGGCTTAGCAGATGTGGACAACCTCCTGCCAGACTCCCTCTGTCTAAATGGAAACTGCAATCACCCAATATGTTTCCCCATCTTCTGGCCTAAGATTGAGCTGTCACCCTCTACCAGACACTCCTCCAGGCACCCCAGATGGTACTGGCTGACACACTCCAAGGATGTCATTATGAACACGTGTAAACCACATGAGGGTGAAAGGAAGGAGCTTCTGGAGATTACATGCCTAGCACTATCCTCACCCCCGAGGGCCTTAAGATACTGCTGGGAGAAACAGAGGTAAGTGGGTCTCAGGTGCTGGGAGGTCTTGGAAAATCAGGGACTCATGGAAAACTCTAAAGAGGATACTAGGCAGACATTCGGGAATTCTCTAACAAGTTAATGTGACACCCATATATACTGTGTTCTGGTGCCCTCTATCTCCTTCGATTCTAATGCTGTTCAACTTGCTTAATTGAAGAAGAATCCTTTGGAATCTAGGTAATACCACTAATTTATCATTCTATCAAAAATTGTTAAATGATTTATTGTTATTTATTTTATAAATGATATAACAACTCTGGCTAGTCATAATACAAAGGTGCATAGTCACTTGGAGTTGACAGAGTCATTGGATAATTAATGGTCTTTGACCTACTTGACTTCACAAACCAAATAACCTCATTAATCAAGACTCTGCATCTGATTTTTGGGAGCTGGGCCACCAGAATTCAGATCTGTTAGATCACCAATCAGCACAAGGGTCCTGGTCCAGCTTTCTAAATGATGCTTTGGCTGAGACAAGCCCTTTCCATTATTTCCAGACTCAAAACACAAACCAAAACAGTAAAACAAAAAAGCCAAGTGTCCACAAAAATGTTTCCTGGGTGGGGTTTGCAGAGCTGGTGGGCCCTGTTCCCCTGGCAATGGTTAACCATCATCCTTGACAGAACCCCTGTGGAAATACAATTCTGCAAATACCTGAGGGTGCTCCCAGGAAGGTTTAAATGAAGATGTGAGATTCCCTGGATAGCATTCCTGTAAGCTGGAGTCCCAGACTGAATAAAAAGGAAATGTGAACTGAGTACCGCCATTCACTCCTCTCGGCTTTCAGTCTAGAGAAGCAGCATGACCAGCTGCCTCAGGTTCTTGTTGCCATTTTCATAAAGGACTATGTCCGTTTGTAAACAGAGAAATCCTCCCTCTGCTAAGTCACGTTGTTCACAACAATAAGAAAAGTAATTAGCACACACCCTTCAATCTCCAGGCTGACCATGTCATGTTGCTATGGTAGAATCTCTGTTTAAATTTCTGAGTTTCAGAAAGGTGTTGAGAACCCTAGAATAGATTGGATTCTGAAAGATCTTGTAAGTGGAACTCTTTAAAGTCAAAAAGGAGAAATCGAAAAACCTCAGTAGTGTCATAGAGTGTCGTCTAAGAACAGCAGGCAGGAGTCTAACGACTAGACTGTTTTAAAGAAGGTGTATGACATCAGGAAGACTGATGCCTCCTTAAAATCAGTCTCAACCCAAGAGATCACATCAATACTAGGCCTACATGTCAGTCCCCTCTTCTAAGACCTTTTATAAGAAGAAAATGAAACAGTATGACAGTATTTTGAGATGCTCAAAGTCTTCAACAAATCTGAGATATGCTTTGTACAAGTTGATGTGACTTTTGGAAAAGGGGAGGGTAGGAGTTGAAAGGGCTCTAGAAGAAGAGACCCCATCTACAAGTGCTGCTCAAGTATTTGAAAGCCGTATCTTTTAAGATATAGGACATAATGAGGACACTGCCAGATCACAGTCTAGGAATTTGAGAGCCTTGGATGGGCTGACAGTAATACACATTTTAATACATCTTAAGACAGACGGAAGATGCTTGGAGGCACGGCAGCAGCCCAACCTGCCATTGACAGCCCTGGAATATTTTGGTTATTTGGACCTTGACACACTCTCTTTCTAGAATATTACTGTATAAAAAGTTTTTCTTTTTAATTGATTACTAAATTATTTTCAGGTATCGGAATCAGAGAGACTAGAAGGAAAAGCCTTAAAATGTATTAACCATTGATCACTGGAATTTGCAAAGATGGACTCCAATCTGTCCAATCATACCAGAGAGGTTCTGAACAACTGAATGGCCAGAGGTGAATAAAATGTCAAAGAAGCATGTCTAAACAAAAGATGTCTCCATCTTGAAGAATAGCTCAGATCCAGGCCTCAATTTGGACTTGAAGTTAAGACAAATGAGCAAGCATTTTGTTCATGGTTCTAGCACTGCAAAATTAGACTTCTTCTCAAGGAAAGCTGGCCATTAAATAAAAGGCCTTTAGAAGTTTAGTCCCTAAAGACCAAAAGAAAATGCACACATTAACAGAAATAAAAGATAAAGCACAACAATGTTTGCATTTCATTACTTTGGATGGGTGTCAGATGTGATGTGTTTAAACATTTCCATATCCCCCCAAAAACATGAGGTGTGGTGGCTCTTTGGGGAGAGGGTATTCATATGAACAGATTCAGCAGTTCTTGCCTTACTTGAATGCTGGAGCCACACAATCATCACCATAGATATGTCATAACCTTGTTCTAGTTATTGGAAGGCTGTGCTACCGACAGGACTATTTGTGAGTGCAGGTATGCTCACAGACCTGGGAATGAAGAATGAAGAGTCATTCCACACCAAACATGGGAAGACTAGTCTTCAATGGGTACTGCAGCTGTTATCAAGCAGT
>PVIH01015733.1:0-13694 GCA_004025045.1 Sigmodon hispidus
CTTTATTTATTTATTTATTTGCCTTGGTGTTTGCCTGGAACTGGAACTACAGACAGTTGTTAGCTGCCATGTGGGTGCTGGGGATCGAACCCGGGTCCTCTGGAAGAGCAGACGGTGCTCTTAACCGCTGAGCCATCTCTCCAGCCCCGACACAGACATTCTAACCAGTCAGACAGCACGTAGAGTCTTTATATAGGTGCAGCTTCTTTTCTAGGACCTTCAGTTCACAACAGGCTAAGGAGGAGAGTTTGAGGCCAAAAGAACCACCTCTTACAGGCAAGGCCCGAACTGTAAGCCTCTTAGCTGGCATTCTTGGCCAGTCCATACTCTATCAGCCTTGCTCTTACTGGCTACATAAATGTCTTGTTGCTTGTCATATGGGAAAGAATCGCTCAAGACTGAAAATGAGGACTTTGTCGAAATTCGACTCCAACTGCAATTCAGACAAGGGCCCTTCCGTTAACCATGCAGATGCTGGGGAGCAGGGATACAGATGGTGTGAGGGGGGCCTCCCCAGGACTGCAGTTTTCCAGGTAAGCACCTAACAGGGCTCGTCAGGACTACATCTGGTTGCAAGTAACAGGACCCCACCAATCATGATTTACACACTAGATTAGAAGATTCTCATAAGAAGTCCAAGATAGCTGAGCATGATGTCACATGCCTTACAGTTCTCAGGAGGCAGAGGCAGGAGATCTCTTAAGTTTGAGGCCAGTCTGGTCTATGTGATGATATATTGTTTGTAATCTAATAAAGATTAACTGAAGACCAGAGGACAGAGCCAGCCACAGAGTTAGCCATAGAGGTCAGGGAGTGGTAGCACACACCTTTAATCTTGGCACTCAGGAGGTAGAGATCTGCCTGAATCTCTGTGAGTTCAAGGCCAGCCTGGGCTACTCCAAAAACAGAGCTAGGTAGTGGTGACACACACCTTTAATCCCAGCACTGGGGCTCTCAATGGTTTTGCTCCCAGAATTGGGACATACACGTGCCTTTAATCCCAGCACTAGGAAGGTTGAGACAGGAAGTGATGTGGCTGGGCAGAGAAAGGAATGTAAGGTGAGAGGAGACAGGAATTCCGTCCCCTTGAGGTACTTCCACCCTGGGTTTTCCTTCCTTCCCTTCCCTTTCACCTGAGGACTCAGACATTCAGTCTGAGGACTCATGGAGACAGGATCCTCCCCTTCAGGCCTGAGCATTCAGTAGAGGTGAGAAGTTCCCCTAGCGGCTTGTTCTTCTGCCCTTTCAGCTTTACCCCGATATTTGGCTCCAGGTTTTTATTATAAGGCCAATTAGGATTTGTGCAATATTGTGCAATATTTGTGTAATATTCACAATTGCTATTGTGAACTAAATAGCAAGTTCCAGCTACATAATAAGACACTATCTTAAAATAAAAATAAAATATAAGCAAGGGGGTGGTCCAGGACTGAAGAGGCTCAGCAGTAGAGCTGCTGGCCCACAGGCCTGACAACTTGAATTCTACCCTCAGATCCCACAGGGTGGCAAGAGAGAACCAATTTCCAAGAGCTGTTCTGATTTCCACGTGTGATATGCATCTCTGTACTCATATACACATATACATAAAAATAATTTTAATGGAAATATATGAAAAAAAAAAAAAAGGTGAAGGACTTCGCTGGCCCAGCTGCCCTGGTAGAGTACCTCGGTTGTAAAACAGGATCCTGTGAGCTTACAATGGCCTCGCTCAGGCATCATCCGTCAGCCCAGAAAGGAATGTCTGTGGACACTGTCTCTCCCTGGGCAAACAATTTTGGTAAGGAAAGGCTGCAGACCCAAAGGTACCCCTTCCCCTGTGGCTGTAGCAATTTCCTCATCCCCAGGTCCTTCATCTAGCCCCTCTTAGGGGTTCCAGCCAGTGTTCTTCCCTTGAAGGCATCCTTGCCCTTAGGAGAGTGTCCAACACTGTTTGAAATCAATGGCTCCATTTGTTGATGTCAGAATCTGGTCTCTTTCCTCCTTCTGTATCTATCTACCCTGCCTCAAAATCTAACACACTTGACAGAACTTTTCAGGAACTGAGGCTGTCTTCTCAGCTGACTGTTCTCCTCACTTCACTTTGCCTGTCTGGAGTCATGGCTGCTCATTCCAGCCATCACATTCACGCTCTGACAGACAGACCTGCAGGGAGACAAGAACTGCCTGTATGTCTTCACAGGAACAAATGCCTTCTCAGAAGCTCTGAGCAGATCTTGGAGTTGTGCCACATGGCATGCTGTCGATGGCTTCTTTCTCTCACACTGAAACACGACCATCCCCTCCTCACCTGGAGTTGAGCTAACCTTGGCCCAGCGGTCATGTATTGGAATAAGAACAACAGTTTGGTCGGCAGTGACAGTAACAGAGCTGTTGGCACTCCCAAAAAATGAAGCTGGGGAAGAGAATCACTGTGTGCACCTGGGATTCCAGCTTCCTTCCCCTTTCTCCTGCCCCACCTCTAGCTGCAAGCTATCTTGGGGGATGTGGGAGTATATAGGAAGTCAAAGATTAAAAGTGGAACTCTCTAATGCAGCTTCATTCCACATTCCTATCACCCACATTCCTGCAGGTACCTTCACACTCATGTTCCTGGCAGCCCAACAAACTCAGTTATTCACCAAGCTAGGCATAAGAAGAATTGCTTCATTATCATCAGTGCTGTCTGGGTGGACAGATGTGCATTCTCATCTCACCAAGGAAAGTACTACAACATGGTCCCTTTCCTCTGTAAGTGGACACGGAAATCAAGCCCTTAGATAGAAACCTTGGTCAGGACATATCAGCAGCCAAAAATTCAGTAACTCACAAAGGGTTCAAGGAGATCTGTGAGCCAAGAGCATGAGTATGAGGTGCCCAGGTGTTCAAAACAAAGATTAGGCTTCCGAGGGGGAGTGTAGACTGGCAGCCTGGTACAGGAGGGGAGCTGTTCTCCCTCTCAGGCACCTGATCTCTCCAGTGTGGACTAAACTGCTCATCTTCCCTGAAGGGTGCTTTTGGTAGAGCAGAGGCCTCTTTCAGCCCAGAGCCCAGCGTGGCCTGGGTGACCAGAAGTGGGTACACAGTAGCACTGATTAGCAACACACACACTGCTCTCTGATTCCCCATTGGTGCCAGGCCACAAATAGCCACACTGTAACACTGCACACCCAACCATGTGTTTACAGATCTACTTATTTATACATCAACAGGGATGCCTCCGGTATACAGATTTCACTCCCACAGGAACATATATCTTCACACAGACAGGCAACACCCAGTGTACATTTACATTCACAAACCAGGATTTTCATAAACAGATATGCATATACACACACAGGGACCACACAGACACACAAACTCCTAGGACATACATGGGGACCTGTACAGCTCTGCAAAATGACTCCATACATAGAATACATAGACCCATGCACATATACCTGTAGCAGGTTTTCTTTTGAGCAATTAACTAGCCCCCAAATCATGACATGGAGACTTATAATGAATGTTTAGCTGTAGTTAGAAGTTTCTGTCCCATCACAACTCCCAAATAAACAGCAGCTACTTCCCAAATAATTAACTTGGAGGCTTAATATTACTTATAAATGCTTGGCCAGTAGTTAAGGTTTATTACTAACTCTTACACTTTAAGTTAACCTATATTTCTATTTATGTTTAGTTACATAGCTTGGTAACTTTCTCAGTCCAGCATTCCCATACTGCTTTCTCTGCATCTGGCTGGTGATTCTGTCTCTGCCTTTCTTCTTCCCAGAATTTTCCTTGTCTGGTCATCCTGCCTACCTACTGCTCAATCAGTGTTTTATTAAACAATATAAGTGACAAATCTTTACAGTGTACAAGAGCATTATCCCACAGCACTTCCCCTTTTTCCTTTTTAAAACAAGAATCCTGAATCTAATCTCCTTTGTTTAACCTTTTCCCTGACTGTTCTCCGGAACAAATTGTAATCAACACTCTAAAGGCAAACATCCATAATCCATTTTTCGGGATTGTGGGCATAGTTCTCTAGACTACTTCCTGCTGAATGGGAGCACTGGTAATCTTATGGGGACCCAAAGAAAATTTAGGATTATGAGCAAGTCTTGAGTGGAGTAGTCTGTAAGGCTGGATCATTTCAGCCAGCAGTCTTGAAGCTGTTCTGTATGCAGAACTCAGAAGAAACTGCAAGAGAGGTGCTCTGAAACGTTAGATTATCTGGGCCATCCATTTCAACTGGAGATTTTTTCAGGGGTCGTCCTCAATCAAACCTCATTTTCTTTAACCTAGAATGAATCCACAGCCTCTCATTTTCTGTAGAAATAAAAACAAAACCTCTCCTCTAAAGTGCCTTAGTGTTTAAGTTATTTAGGTTAATACAAACTACAGGTTCCTAGTCACCCATGCTTGTTGTATTTTGAGTCATGCTAAATTTTCTAGAGAACTACAGTAACATGTCAGATGGATAGGTTATCCTCAAACACTTCACAGACCTAGAGAATATAGTATTTAAGTGTTGAATTCTGTTGACATGAGATGTGATTACTCCTGACAGCACCAATCTATTCCCAAGAAGATGCTGGACATCAAAAATACTCCATATGGAGTTTATCTTCTTCTTGGCATAGAATGGCCTGTTGGCCAAAGAACTGTCCTTGCCATGACTGCAGACAGTCAGCACACTGTCTAATCTGCCTGCACCCAGCCTCTTATGCTCGTCCTGCTAGAACCTATTAACTTAATTTGGTCTGTTTATCTTCATCTATGTTTGCCTCGGGCATTTTATCTTTTTTTCATTCTGTATGTTCTACTTTCCTGCTTCCTCCATGTCTGTCTGTCTGGCAGCTGCCTGGCTCTGGGAATCTCCCTCTCTCTTTTCCTCATTCTCTCCCCTCAAGCGGAGATTTCTTCTCCTACTCAGTCTCTCTGCCCTCCAGTCCCACCTATCCACCCACTGCCTAGCTACTGATTATTCAACTTTTTATTAGGCCAATCAGGTGCCTTAGGCAGGCAAAGCAACACATTTTTACATCATTAAACAAATGCGGCATAAACAAATGGAAGACATCTTTGCCTAGTGTAATATTCCAGAACATACACCCTCTTCCTCAAGTGCTTCTGCTTGAAGGTCTGTCTTCATTCCAGCATGGTGGTCATAATAACCTACCCTACTTCCTTCTAAAGAAATGATTTGGGCCTGAAAGCATCTTATATTCAGGGGACAGGGTTGGCAGTAGGTTCATGTAAAGGCAAAAGCTGTGCTTATAAAATTTCATATGGTAAATATATGTGTAGCAATCTTTAAAAAAATGGTAGTCCATAGTAGACATTGTGGCCAGCTTGATGGGAAGGTGGAGGCTCTGGGGCTGTTTCCCAAGGCCTGCACCAAGGCAATGTGGCTCGATGGGGACATTAAAGTCACCTTCAGCCTCCCTGCAGATAGGAGTTAGCCCTGAGGCCAGCAGTAGAGTATATTTTGGTGCAGCAGCAGCACATAGAAAGGGGCTGCCCCCAGCTTTCACTGGCCTGGGTGGATGGGGGTAACCTCAAGGCCAGATGAAGAAAGACACAGCTGGAGAATTTATCTTGTTTCTGCATTTTCACAGTGAGACCCACTAAAGACCTGGTGGCAAGTGTGGACATGTATCATTACCTCACCTGGTATTCTATATGTGAAGCCTGTATCAGTCCTGAGATGGGCACTTTATTATTTTAATGATTTATCCACTTTATTTATATGCATTGATTGCCATTTTGCCTGCATGTATGTCTATGTGAGTGTGTCAGATCCCCTGGAACTGGAGTTACAGGCAATTGAAAGCTGTCATGTGGTTGCTGGGAATTGAACTCAGGTCCTCTGGAAGAGCAGTCAATGCTCTTAACCTCTGAGCCATTTGTCCAGATCTAAGACTGGCACTTTATAAAGATTGGAGTTTAATGCCATCACAGCATTGGTGTTGGAAGTTACCAATGGGTGGCACTATCAGTTGAGGCCTCCAGCTTCATCATGTCATCAGGATGGCATCATGACAGGAACACATTTAGAAGTGGCCACATGGCAAGCTGGCCAGTGATTCAGAGGCCAGACTCAATCTTTCACAGCTTTCCATCTTCAAGACAACTAACTCACTTCTCAAGACCTTCAAAATCATGTACTAAATTTCCCTTTTTATAAGTTTGTACTCAGTCCTGCTGAGCATATGGAGGGCTGAGGTCCACCCCTGCAAACACAAAACTACCACCATTAATTATCTCATGCTGGGCCCACTCCTTGAAGGCTACACCTTTAGAGGTCCAGTCACAGCTACACCAGAGAAGGACTACAGGCCTCTGTGGTTGGCTCTGAGGCTGATATCTTCCACCCCAGAACATTCCTGTGATGAAACACCATGACCAAACAAGGAAGAAAGGTTTATTTGGCTTACACTCCCAAATCTTGGTTCATCATCAAAGGAGACAAGAAGCTGATGCAGAAGCCATGGAGAAATACTGCTTACTGGCTTGCTCCTTATGGCTTGCTCAGCTTGCTTTCTTATAGAATCCAGGACCACTTTTCCAGATGGCCCCACCCACAATGGGCTGAGCCCTCCTCCACCAATTAAGAAAATACTGGTCAGGCTTGCCCACAACCAGATTTTTTTTTTTTTTAATTTTATGTGAATTGGTGTTTTGCCTGCATGTATAACTGTGTAAGTGTGTCAGATCTTGGAATTACAGACAGTTGTTAGCTGCCATGTGGATGCTGGGAATTGAACTCAGGTCCTCCGGAAGAGCAGTCAGTGCTCTTAACCGCTGAGCCATCTCTGGAGCCCCACAACCAGATCTCATGGAGGCATTTTCATAATCAAAGTTCCTCCCTCTCAGCCTACTATAGCTTGTGCGAAGTTGACATAAACTAGCCAGCACAGCCCCTTCTCAGATTTCCAATCCTTTTGGTTTAGTATGCAAAGCCTTATCTAATGAATAATTTGAGGCTTGAGGGTAGCCCCCCCTTCTCTGATCAAGGCTCAGTCAGTAGCCTGTAAATTTCCAGCTCCTCCAGTTGAGACCAGCAGGTGGCAGCCATCAGCTAGGGGAAAGGGGACTATGCTTATGAGGCTTGGCTCTAAACTAAAGACTTTTAAAAGCTAAAGACTTTTAAAAGTCTTTAAAAGACCATGCACCTTCCCTCTTCCGCATAGGTGGCTGTGGGAACCCCCCAGCTGACTTCCAAGCTGGCAGCTGGACTCCACACTGCCAGCTGAGTTCCCTGAAGTATATACTTCTGCATCCATTTGTTTCTAGGCTCCCCAATACTTAATGTGGCCTCTAATGTTTCCTTGTAAAGTTCTGCCTGTGAAGCCTAAAGTACTGCAACGAAGATGGCCCCCAGAGTCTGAATTTTAGTTCTCCAGAAAATGGATATATATTCAAATATTCATTCAAGGCGTAGTTCCCAAGTGTTTACTGTGGGCTTGTCGATGAGGACAGGCACTTAGGGATCCAGAGGCAAAGGACAGCATTAGCCACCTTGGATTGAACAGCGAAGAGAGTAAGTGTTGGATCCAAGTGGTGACAGCAGCGCTACTGGCGAGGATGCTGGTGGCTTGGGACTGAGTTTAACATCCCTGAGCTGCCAATGATTTCCCCAAAATGGGTGACTGGTACGTGGATCACTGCCTCTGCGTGGGCCCTGGCTTCACATATAGGAGCGGAGGCTTGGATAAGAGGAGTCTCAGGGTTTCACGAATGAGAGGTTCAAAGATCTGAAGGGTGTACCCTTCACCTGGTACGGGGTGCTAGCCGATGCTAGCTGGACCACTCCGCATGCCTAGCCCTCCTGCTGTATCGCTTGTGCTGCCACCGCATGCGGCCACAGCGCCACCTTATGGCCAGAAGTCGCTAGCACGTAGCTTCCCGCAGGCTTAAGTCTACTTCTGATCACTCAGCTCTCCGGTCTGCGAGCTTCAAGCACAGCCAGGCTACTTCAGTGGCAATTCCAAGGACCCTGCCCTGGAGATAGGTTTCACGAGATGGGAGCAAGAGATAGGCCTCAGGGCCGCCAAACCAACTGCGCCTGCGCACTCTAGTTCTTGAACGAAGTTGCAGCTAAGAAATTTGTCCCAGATGGCGTGCCATCTGTTTCCAAGGCAACCCAGGAGCCTCCCGCAAAGGCGCGTGGCCTGCGCGGGTCTCCCTGCCCAGTGGTGCTATGGCTGCTGCGAGTCCCAGTGTTTTCCTGCTCATGGTCAACGGGCAGGTGGAGAGCGCCCAGGTGAGCTGCTGTGGACCCCGCCCGTGGCTGGCCCGTTCCCCTCCCCGGGTCCCCCCGCCCCTGCTCCCAGAGAGCCAAGCTACTGCTCTGAGCTTCTCAATTAGTTGGAAACCTTGGCGCCAGTTTGCTGGGCGGGCCTGGACAAGCAAGCGTGAAAACAGATTCGAGACCTTGATCTTTGGTACCAAAGTCACACTGTGGCCTCCAGCTTGCTTGGTTGAGTGATGGGCCGGGACTAATGGGAGTAAAGGCTCAGCTGACCCACTTAACCGTTAGGAAAACTTACCAGAAGGCAGTGAGTGGCCAAGTGGGATTCGAACCCAGGTCTGTCTGACAGACAGGACTTGGCTACATTATTCTTCTGGGTTGGCGGCTTGTTGAAAAATGCATATTATTCCTACTTAGTCTGAGGTTTGGCTAGGTGATTTACATTCTTCCAGGCCTGAGTAGGTGTTCCTGCCTCCTTGATTCATGAGATAATTCACCCTCCCGTTTTCCGCTATCCAATATGGTACTGGCCACCTCCCTCGGCTTCTGCTGAGTCCTCCTTTCTAACCCAGGCCCTCAATTCTAGCCATGGAACTGTAGCTTCCTGAGTTTCATGTCAGCGTGATTCCTATAGATCTAATTTGTTCCCAGCACTGGGGACACACAGAAGAATAAAACCTGTTTCTTCCTCATTCAGACAGGGTTGTCACGCATAGGCATTGGGTACCTGGATGCAGAATGCAGAGGGTGAAAGGAGCCAAGCAATGATGCTTAATGATGCTAAGGAGTGGGGCTGGAGAGATGGCTCAGCGGTTAAGAGCACCGTCTGCTCTTCCAGAGGACCCGGGTTCGATTCCCAGCTCCCACATGGCAGCTAACAACTGTCTGTAGTTCCAGTTCCAGGCAAACACCAAGGCAAATAAATAAATAAAGTTTAAAAAAAGGAAAGAGAAAAAAATCATCAAAAAAAAAAAAATGATGCTAAGGAGTGACAGACTCTCTGTGGGTGGATTCTGAAGGATGTGCAAGGGCCTGCCTACCCAATGATGGAAAGACACATAGAAAGCTGACACTGAGCAAGGCCGCCTGTGAGTGTCAGCAGGCTGGAACTAGCCCCACTTCCCCTTTTCTGTCAGCTGCCCTGCTGAAATCCACACCCTTCATCCCAAGTGCCCCGTGTTCCTAATTCCTACCCATTGCACCCGACTAGCTAATTTGTGGACTCAGTTTGTATTCCCCAAACAGAATCCTGACTACTTTTCTCTCAGTTTCCAGAGTATGACGACCTCTACTGCAAGTACTGCTTTGTGTATGGCCAGGACTGGGCCCCCACAGCGGTAAGTTAGACTCATGGGCCTCCCCTACTCGGAGCTTTAGTGATTCCTGAAGTATCTGCCATACCCTTCTATGCCAGACTCAAGTGGTCAGAGGTGACCCAAACATGAGTTTGTTCCTGGCAAAGCTAACTTATGGAATACAGCCACTACTGGGTTTACTGATGCATCCTTGGAGTCTGTGCTGGTGGCAGCCATCAAGGACAAATGGCAGAATAGACTGGCAGGCCCTAGAAAACTGCCTGCCAGTCAGTGGCTGTAAACACCACCCAGTAGCCCCTTCCCCAAAATCTGGTCCCTCCTCAGCAGAGAACACCCAGAAGCCAGGACAAAATGAAGGATTTTTTTTCTCAAGGTTTTGAAGGCAGTCCACAGCAATGAGCTGTGGTGTAGACTACCACCACACCATGCTTTTTTTGTTAGCACAGCACATTTAACTCTCAAAATAGTTTAAAAAGTGGAAACTAGGCAAACACGGTGGCATATGTCTGTAATCCAGCATAGAAGCGTGAGGTAAGAGCATCTCTTCAAGGTCAACCTGGAGTACATATATAAGACCCAAACAAAATAAAAATAACATAGAAGCCGAGCTTCTTTGAGCCTGAGTTTCTTCATCTGTACCACAGACCATTCATTAATACTTTTTTTGTTTGTTTTTCTCTTATAACACTTATTTTTGAAAAGACACTTCAATATTTGCTAAAGATTTATTTTATTTTAAATTCTGTGTATGGGTGTGAATGTAAGTGGCTGTGGAGGCCAGGTCAGATCCCCTGGAGCTGGAGTTACAAGTGGTTGTGAGCTGCTCTTGGGGCTAGAGAGGTGACTAAGCATCCCCAGTACACAAATGGTGGCTCACAACCATCTGGGACTTCAGTCTCTGGAGATCTCATGCCCTCTTCTGACCTCCATGGACACCAGGCAAACACATAGTACACAGACATGCATGCAGGCAAGACACAGTAAAATGAAGTGGGGGGGGGGAACGACACAGAGACAGGATTTCTTTTTGTAGCCCTGGCTGTCCTGGAACTTGCTCTGTAGACCAGGCTGGCCTCAAACTCACAGAGATCTGCCTATCTCTACCTCCTGAGTGCTGGGATTTAAGGCTTCAGCACCACTGCCTGACTATTTATAGTCTATTTTAATATGGTTTTTAAGTGATTTTATTTTGTGTGTACAAGTATATGCACACACATGCTACAGCATATGTTGGGAACAGAGAACAACTTTTCTGGAGCTGGTTCTCACCCCACCTTGTTTTAAGGCAGAGACTCTCCCATCTCTTGTCACTATGTTTAGTACCCCAGGCTCGATAGTCCAAGAGCATCAGGCATTCTGTGTCCACCACCTCACTAGGGTTGTTTATCTGTTTGATTCTCCAATGGTTCTGGGAATGAAACTCAGGTTATCTGGCTTGGGCAGCAGGTATTTACCCACTGGGTCATCTCAAAAGCTCAGCACTTTCATTTTTTAAATAATTATCACTGAGTCCTCTGGGAGTGACCCAGGCCTGATGGAAGTTCCCACCTTTGTGGAGCAGATGTTCTTGTAGAGGAAACGAATACAATAAGTAGGACACACTGTTAGCAAGGTGGGTTGAATGAAGAAGGCGATTCATCAGGAGCTGAGCACACAGATTACAGGAGGCTGGACTCTAGACCAAGGCACTTCTCCACAAATAACTAAATTGGTAAATACAAGCCATACAGAACTTAAATGGCCTTCCTAACCTGCCTACCTAAGTGGAAGGGGCATGAGTACCAGAGCTCAGACCAACTGTCTCTGCCAATGTCTGTCCAGGGTCTGGAGGAGGGGATCTCACAGATAGCATCCAAGAGCCAAGATGTACGCCAAGCACTGGTGTGGAACTTCCCAATCGATGTCACCTTTAAAAGTACCAACCCCTATGGCTGTGAGTCTGTGGGCCAAGGTGGGAGGGTGGATCCTCTGCTGCATCTCCCACCAATCCCCTTTTTCAGATAAACACTGACAATGTCTTGGCTTGTGCCCCAGCCTTTGATGTGGCCAACATCTGACTGTTTTGTTGACTGCCATTTGCACATGGAGCTTGGTGTGCAGCATTGCAGCCTCCTGGCTAGAAGTCCTGACCCAGAGTGGCTCAGCATCCCATTGCATAGTGCCCAGTCAGCTCCAGCACCTGCTCATCCTGTGCTGGTTCCTCGGGACCCTCTTCTGAGCTCTCTGTTCATGCTCTATACAAAGCCATCCCCTTATCCTAAAGTCACCCTTCTAACTCTGAGCCCCCACTCACAAAGCTAGCAAAGCGATGGAGGCTGACCAGGCCACATTAACCCTATCTGCCAAGGTTGGCAAGTGTGTAGTGAAATGGCAGTTGAGAGAACACTACTCAGGGAAGCCCTGCTGAGAGGCATGCAGTGTAAAACTGTAGAACTGAACAGAGACCCACCTGTCTGTGGGAGCCCCTTCCTGAGCACATACCCTGCAGTGTGCTCAGAGGTGACCACACAAGTGTGTCAAGAGCCTGTGAGTGCTAAGATTCACTGCAACAGTTCGCCAAGGAGGAACAGCCCATGTGCCCTCAGCACTAACAGTTGGCTGTGGCATACTATGGTGATGAGGAATTTAGTGTTGAGAATGAACAAACCACTATATAGGGACTGAGTAACTCACAGGTACTTTTGTGGCAGAGTAGTAGTAGTGAGAAGGGAACAGATTCCATTGACCTTACTGAGTAGCTCTTTGGTACTATTCCAAAGCTTTAAACACAAGGAAGCTGAGGGCAAAAATGGTGGTCATTCAGCAGTAACCAGAGCCAGCTTCCAGGCCTCACCTGTCATCTGGAGTTGCAACAAACAGTAGTGAATCTCTGCTACACCTAGAGGTCAGACACTAAGGCGGTGGAGGCCTGGCATGCCTGACTGGATGTGATCAGGAAGCATATATAAACATCAGTATGTTAAGGAGAAATACACAGAAAGGCATCATTTTTCCTAACTGCTCTCAGAACCCTCCGGATGAGCCCCTCTCACAGGGTACCACAGCCTGAGAAAAGCATATCCGTCAGAGGAAGCAAGCAGGGCCCAGGGTTGGCACAGAGCCTCCAAAGGACTTCCTGTGTCTACTGACTGTCTTGGCTCTATCTCCCCAGCTGTGAGCAGAGGGGTGGTGAACACTCCCAGGGCACCAGCAGAAGCACACGATGCAGCAGGGGACACAAGCTCTGGGTGTGGACAGGATTCCCAGGGCTCTGGCCATCATCCCGAGTTCATGCTCCAGACTTGAGCTAGGCATACCATGTATTGCCCCCTTCCTTGGTTTCTACATGCCAACCTTGTCCTTTTCAAGGGCCACAGATCGTGCTCAGTGTGTACGGACCAGATGTGTTTGGGAACGATGTGGTCCGAGGCTACGGAGCAGTGCATATACCCTTCTCTCCTGGACGGTAGGTGCCCACTCTGACCTGCAGTCTGCTCCTTCCTTGGACTTTGGCAAGATATACTCAGGGGCCTGGGTTATCTCCACCTTAGAAGAGACACACCTAGGTGAGAGAGACTCGTGCTGTTGGAGAGGAATGGAAGTGGGTGTAGGAAGGAAATGCCCTAAATGCAGCCACACACACACACTCACCTGTACAGGTTTGCAACCTGGCCTGTAAACCTTTCCACAGGGCCAGTACTGTTCCTCAGCACATCACTTGTGAAAACATTTGTTTCAGGCACAAGAGGACCATCCCCATGTTCGTGCCAGAGTCTACATCTACACTGCAGAAGTTCACAAGGTGGGTCTTCTTGCAGCTCTTGATCTAATGGGCAATTAACTAGCCAGCACCTTCCACCCTCCTTGGAGCTGTGAGCGGCTACGCCTAGAGACAGACGGTTACAGCTATGCAGACAGGAGGACTGCCAAGTCCTTGGGCTTCCTTGAACTACTTTCTGGCAGCTTAAGGCTGCCAGCCTTTGCTGTGCTGTCAGTCTTTGTCATATGGAAATGCTGTTTGTTGGGCTGCAGCAGCATGAGGCAAACTCCTGAAGACAGTCACATGGATCCTATATTATGAGCATCGACTAAATGTCTTCACACATGGTACCTTGGGGAGGCCACTTTAAGTAGGAATGAGAGCAGAGTCAAGCAGCAGCTATGAAGAACCTGGGGAGCACGTC
>PVIH01015733.1:13794-48533 GCA_004025045.1 Sigmodon hispidus
GAGAGAGAGAGAGAGAGAGAGAGAGAGAGAGAGAGAGAGAGAGAGAGAGAGAGAGAGAGAGAGAGAGTTAGTGAGTGTTGGGGAGGGGCATGCAGAGAGGGTACAGTGAGAAGGTCCCAGAGAACAGAAGCCTTGGAGATGGCCCAGAGGGAAGGTCTTTGCAACATCCAGCTGAGTTTGGAGAGTCTGCTAGCCCAGCTCTGGGCATACCACCTCTGCTCCCCAGTAGGTTCACAAGGATGGAAGGAACGTGAAGGGCCAAGAGGTGAAGGCAGCCACCAATGAGCAGCCTTTTGCAAGCTAGCATCAGGCGGAGAGGAAAACCTGGTCAGAGTCCTGTAGCCCTTGAGAAGGGAGCCTGGACCCTGTTTTGAGAGGGCTGAAAAAAAGGTTCTGGGCTATAGGAGAATGGACTTATGGGGGCTGCCCTGGCAGCACCTTGCCTAGGCCTACCTGGATAACCCAGAATTCCCGCCTTGCATCTGTCTTAGTACTCTTGCAGAGACCCGCTTCATAAACAGGGCCACCTTCCCTTCCCAGTGTCTTTAGTCCTTGCTTAATACTCCTAGGGTTGTTACTCAGCTCACCGCACACTCACCCTAGTCTTTGCAAAGCCCACAGGGTGGTGTAGCAGCTACAAGCTGCCTTGGCATACCCTCTGCATTTAGGAGTCACTTGAGCCAGGATGCCAGTGGCCTTTCTTGCTTCCCATTTGCCTGGCCTTGGATTTTTGAGCCCACTAGGTTCTGCTCTGCCCCTGTCCTGGAACATTCTCCCTGAATAGCCTAGCTGTTTTCTGATGAGAAAACCACCTGTAGATTGGAAGAGAACTGGAGGCACACTGAGAGTGGGATGTGCTTTGATTGCCAGGGACCACTCTCTGAGATTCCTCAGTACTGAGTGAGTACAGCTAGAGCTTTCTCTATGACGGGAAACAGGAAGAGGTACAAACACACATACATCCAGTTTCTTCTGAGATGCACAACTGCAGGGGCCCTGGTCCCTATTGCCCACTTTAGCTGTCTAACAGCACTCCACACCGCTGTTCCCTCAGGACTCCTGCCCAGCAATCCAGTAGGGCTCCCAGGGTCTAGCCTGGGTGCTAGACCAGCCATGCCCTCAGCAGTGATGGGTGGTGGATATATAGTCATGGTTATCTTTCAAGCCGGCCATAAACTGCCTAGGGCAAAGACAAAGCTCCACCTCCTCCTAAGGCAAACAGGAACGCTGGTGGAGTTGTTCCACAAAAGTCTGAGTTGGTCCTGGGTGCTGTGCTTAGACTAATCCTGTCTGCCCCAAGTCTATGGTTTCCAGAGGGCCTGTACATCCTGTTCATGTGCCTTAGAGCTCTGGGTGGGGTCCAAGATCTGAAGTTAGGGTGCAGTAGAACTGTGGCCTATGTGAGTCACAGGGACATTTATAGGAAGTGCTTCTGAGTTTACCAGCCAGAGCCTGGCTAGGTGAGACTTTAAAACTGTTACCTTGAGCCATCCAGGGCCAGATCCTCCCTAAAAAGGGAAATGTCATGTAGCAGCTGATAGGGTACTTTTGCTTCATATAGTCCCATGAAGTAGGTGCTATTATCTTTTACACTAGACTAACAGGTTGAGTGATAGGCCTGTTGGATCCCATACAAGAAGAAGGCAAAGTTTGGGGAGTCTTGAGATTGGGTTCTCCCTCTTGAAGAGGCTAAGGGTCACACTGTCCTCTTTATTCTCCTCTCCTGACCCATCTGTTTCTGGGGGGATGGAGGGTGTCCATGGGTTCAGGTTGTACTTGGTGATGCAAACCCACGAAAGACTTGGCTGGGCAGGCTGGACACTGCTTGGGGTACCTAGCAGAAGCACGGCTAGGGCCGTCTCCTGGTCCCCACCTGGCCTATTCAGTAGGCAGAAGGCTGCCCTTCAGTGTCTGAGGCCAGCAAGCTCCAAATGCTCCTCACTGGTGTTTTTCTATGTCCTCAGCTGGTTCATGGGACGGCGGCCTGAGTACACAGACCCCAAGGTGGTGGCCCAAGGTGAAGGCCGGGAAGGTAAAGCTGCTGCTCCCTACCCCAGCTGAAGGGATGAGGTAGGCCCTCAACTCCCAGGAGCTGGGGAAACAGATGGAGAAAGGCCAGGGAGCTGCCATACAACTGGGACCTGGTAATAAGAGCCACCCAAAGAATTTTCTAACCCACCACTACAGTTTAGAAAGGGCTTCAGTGGTGGTTTGCCATGTCTATCCTGACAAACCCAGCTAATGCTCCCCTCATGTCTCCAGTGACCCGGGTTCGCTCTCACGGATTTGTCACTCTTCTCTTCAATGTGGTGACCAAGGACATGAAGAAGCTGGGCTATGATACTGGGCCTGTGGACACACAAGGAGTCCTGGGTCCCAGTCTGCCACAGAGCAACCCACAATGAAAGTATCAGCCTTTCTGCCCACCACTTGGCCCAGGGGCCTCCCTGTGCACACACTCAAGGACTCCAGCAGCCTGGCTGCCAAGTGAGAGGGCTGAAGATAGTTTTCTATAATAAAGCATCACAGTTTGTTTTTTTGTTTTTGTTTTTATTTTTTTAAGAAACCCTGGGGCCTGGATCTTTTGCTTTCTTCCTTAGCACCTCCCCAACAGGAACAGACCTAAAGCTCAATTTCCCAGGGCATGCCGAAGTGGAATGGGGTATGGCATCAGCCTCCCAGGACTGCTAACCAGCTTACTCAGAGTTGAGACCCTGTCAAGATCCTCTAAAACTTTTCTTCCACACCGGAAGTTAAAGTCACTTGCTTCATGGCTGGCACCATGACTGCACAATATTGTGAGCATAACCTGCAAGGAATGTCCTAGGGTGCACCTGCCTTCTCCATCCCTATCTCCCACTCCCACCCTACTGCCTTTAGTGTGCTGCTAGGGGCCTGGAGACAGAACAAGAAGCATCCCAGGCAGAAGGCTGTGCCACCAGTGCAACTTTCTGGCAAGTCCACAGCCCAGCACCCTACTATCTATAGGAGAACATTTGGGTCTCCTGTTCCCCCATGCACACATGTTGGTGGCACATGACCTAGCATGTATGAGGCAGCTACATCTAGCCTCCTCTGCCCAGAAGACAAGTTGACCAAAGCCTCCATCCATCTTCAAACACCAGCCATACTGCTGTACATGTCTGAGTTCCTGGGACATGCTCTCAGAGATCTGTCACCTAGACAGAAGATGCCTTTTAGACCATTGCCCCACCCCCAAGCTGGGCTTTTGGAATTTTTGATCCAAAATTCCCTGAATGGCAAGTTTCTCTTGCCTTCTTAAACTGCCCTGTCTCTTTGCAGATCCTCCTACAGGGCCCGCATCAGTTCTCCAGATACTGTTCTTTGCATATCAACATTTCCAGACTGCTTCCTGAGGCCTAAACCATCAAACCACACCACAATTGTTGGCCTCATCAAAGAGCTTGCTCTTGATACTCAGTCTTCTCCAGCTGCTCTGTGGATAGCCTCTTCCAGCCTCCACATTTGCAGCAACTCTCAAGCATCTCTCAGACCAGCACCTCCCTCGTGGTCTTCCTTTTGCCATCCAAGACCTGAATGAAGCCCCAGTGTCCTTTCTGCTCATTAGGACTCATGGCTGTCATCTGTACACACTCCACCTTCCATGTATTCCATTCCTTCCTTCATACTAGCTCAGCACTCTCACTTG
This sequence comes from Sigmodon hispidus, assembly GCA_004025045.1. Taxonomy (NCBI): domain Eukaryota; kingdom Metazoa; phylum Chordata; class Mammalia; order Rodentia; family Cricetidae; genus Sigmodon; species Sigmodon hispidus. The sequence goes on from PVIH01015733.1 coordinate 17,465, forward strand.
CCATAGTGATCTTTTAGTCACCATCATACCCTGGGGCCTTCACTCTGCTCAAAGTTCCTGTGTGTTCCTCAGGCCACTCCCTTATGCCCACTCTATCTTCAGAGCATCAGCACACCAGTAACCCCATCTCAAGTGTCTCCTCCTGCTCTGGGAGATGCTACCTTCCAGAGGCCATACCATAAAAACCCTACAGTGAGTGTCTCTTCCCCATCCTTCCTCAAACTCGCTGGTTTCTGCCTTCACTAAGCTCTTGGTTCAGGAGCCCCTCCCACATCCCTCTGCATCTCACTCAATTTCATTGCAGGTCTCCTGCCCAATACCTACATCACCTGGCCTTCTCCATTTCAGAAGCTCAGTCTCTTTCCAGTCCATCTCTGGCCTCAGACACCATGGGTTCATCTGCCAGAAGATTTGACAGTGGGCTGCCTCTTGTGTGCACATGTCCCTTCTCCAACACAGAAACAATGAAAACAGACAAAAGTTGTAGTGACTTTACAATAAGTAACATGCCACCATCTAAAATTTGTGAATATTTTCCTGCAGTCAGGATTCTGTGTCTGCAGGTTCCACAAACCAGGGTCACAAACCAAACATTCACAGAAATGTTCAGACTCTTTGTCCCCACCCCTTGATAACATAACAATCATGTATCATTTTCACTGTTTGGTCATACAGAAATGACAAGTGCAGGAGGGTGTGGGGTGAGCACTATGCAAACACTACAGGGCATTTTAGGTGGCCTCCAATTTTTATTCCCTAGTGAAGCTCTAACCACCCAGAACACCAGGACAGAGACTGTAGCTGCATTCTCCAGTCCACTCTGCACTTAGCATATCACCTGCTGTGGGCTGCAGCATGCATATCACTGGCCAAAGTTCTGTACTAGTTCTTAATCTTTCAAGTGAACATTTCTACGTCCAACAAAATGCATCCAAATCTCTGCTGTATAAACAGTTTGAATGAATGCATACCCCAACTACAATCAAGGTCAGAAAGGAAGATCCTCTGGCACGCCTGCCAGTCAAGATGGGAAACCATGCAGTAGAGGATTTTGGAGGCCAATGGCTGCACCATGTGTGGAATGTGGGAGGGTGCTAGCCATGAAACCTTTTATGTGTGTGGGAGTGTTGCTTTGTTTTTGTTTGTAGCCTTGAACTCTGCCTGCCTCTCTGCCTCCCAAAAGCTAGAATTAAAGGTGTGTGCCATCACCACCCAGCAACATGAGACTATAAAGATATATGAAACCCAGGTTTCTCCTCCACTCTGTCAACACTGTTGTGTTTACCAGATTGTTCTCTGTTCATGGTCAAACCATTAGACCACATCTCCTAGGCCTCTTGGGTCCCATTAGTAAGCTTAAAAATTCTGAAAGGTCATTCATCATGCAGGAAGCCTGACCCCTTAAGCCCCCAGAGTGGCCCTTGCGATGAAGCCCTTGGAAGACCACACTGAAGGTAGCAGTATGATGAGGGACCAATCTAGTGTCAGATTCCACCCAGAAGGGGTGCTGCAAGGACATCCCTGTTGGACATTTTGTGGGGGGAGTTTTACTGTATTCTATCCTCAACAGAGGGGAGGCTGGGGAGTTATTTTTGCATAGGCTTTTGACTCAGAAACTGTTAAAAGAACGACTTTATGCTGTGATTAAAAAACCAGAAAAAACAGTGAATAGCAAAGAGTCACTGGCAGAGCTCAAGGCAGGTTCTATGGCGGAACCAACAACTCTTGGGGGGGGGGGGTTGAAGAGTGAAGTTTGGGAAAGAACAAGCCAGTTTGCAAACGTAGGAATGTCTGGGAACAAAGAAAGGGGAAAAACCAACCATAGCATAAGAAGACTAGAAAAGGACCTAGGAGACACAGCAGAGAGTATGGCTGCTCTTCGAGGACTAGGATTGATTCCTGATGGCTCACAGCTCAGTAACTGCAGTCTAAGGGCTGTATTCTGGCCTCCAAGGGTAGCACACAGCACATAGTGTTGACATACATTCAACAAAATACCTACACACAATGAAAATAATTTAAAAAGATTAGTAAGAGGACTCTAAACTGAAATGCAAAGACTGGAAATTAAACTAAAGAAGCCTAGTTGTGTAGTGAGTAACAAATGAAAAGGCTGGGTGTGCTGGCACTAGCCTTTTAATCCCAGCAGAGGCAGGCGAGTTCAAGGCCAGCCTGGTCTAGAGTGGATTCCACTACAGCATTAAGTGTCCATGGGAAAAGCAAAGAGCTAAAAGCCTACTAGGGTTATGAGGGAAGTAGCCTTCTATCCTGCTGCTATAATAAACACCATGACCAAAGGCAAGTTGTGGAAAAAGGACTTGTTGGCTTAGAATTCCACATAACAGTCCATCACTGAAAGAAGTCTGACAGGAACCTGGAGGCAGAGGTCATGGAGGGTGTGCTGCTTACTGGCTTGTTCAGCTTGCTTTCTTATAGCACTCAAGACTAACAGCCCAGTGATGGCACCACACACAAAAGTGACCCTCTAGCACTGATTACCAAATAAAAAAAGGCCCCTACAGGCCTGCCTAAAGCCCAATCCTATGGAGGCATTTTCTCAATTGAGGCTCCCTCATTTCCAAATGACTCTAGCTTATGTCAAGTTGATTCAAAAATCAGCCAGCCCACCATCACAGGATGCAGAACAAGTCCCAGCTGGTGACATCCACATGCAGACTAAAGCTGGCTCCCAGCTGCTCAAAGGATAGGCCACTTACAGAGCAGCACTTGAGACTATCTCGGGCCCCTTCCTGTGCTGGAAAATGCCTCATAGGACCCTGGTGCCATAGTCAGAACCTCCCACAGCACTCACCCTGATGCACTCTGCCTATCATAGATGCAGGGAGCCTGCCATATTGGAGAAGGCTCTGCCCCCAAAAACTTTAGATTCTTGGCTGAAAACAGAAAGGACCAGTGCAACCTCTTGGTCTGAGAGAACAGGCCTTGGTGTCCAGGACTAGCTGTAACAATAAGCAATAACCTGCTAACCAAGCATGTTTGTGTCTGATAGACTGAAGCTTCTCATGACAGCATTTCTGGGACAGAGATGTGAAAGGATGTATGCTGGCTGGTTTTATGTCAATTTAACACCAAAGACTTTGGAGGAAGGGGCTTCAACTGAGGGGGAAAAAAAAAAACAAAACAAACAAAAAACCCATCTCAATAAGGTCAGGCTGTAGGACTGTGGGGCCCAGCTCATTGTGGGTGGTGCCTCTCTTGGGCCAATAGTCCTGGGTTCTATAAGAAAGCAAGCCAGCAAACAGTATCTCTGACCTCTGCATTATCTCCTGCCTCCAGGTTCCTGCTAAAAACTCCTTTAATTAAGAACAATGAAAGCTGGGCAATCTTAGCACTTGGGAGACAAAGGCAGCCTGGTCTACAGAGTGAGTTCCAGGATGGCCAGAGCTACATAGAGAAACCCTGGAGGTGAGGGTGAGATTGATGAACAGTGATTGTGTTTCAAACCTAGGACAAAAGGCCGAGGTGCCTATTTACCTTAACAAAGCAGAGCTGGCTGCCAGGTTTTCCCAGCATCCCTCACTTCCTGTTACAGGGTATGACTGGCATACCCATACTCTACTCTGAACTCTCCAGCCCAGGGGGCTGGGCTGCCCTTCTCCCAGAGGTTTTTCCTATATAATCTAGACAGTTTTGTTAGTCTCCTCCTCTTGGATCTTTGGCCTCCCGACTGCTGTACTTGGGTCTCATCTTTCCCATCTCCCCACATGACCCAGCTCAGCCTAGTCACCTCCACTCTGGTCTCTCCCAGATAATCCTGCCTGACTATGCTCTCCCATGTGTTTATAATAAACTTTCTTTTTCATCATACCTAGGAGAAATCATGTCCTTTCCTTTTTATTTCTTCATTTAATGTGGAAGCATAAACCAAATAACCCCTTTCAAACCCCAAGTTGCTTTTTGGTCATGGCGCTTCATCACAGCAAAAGTAACCTAAGACAGGACTGAATGAGAAAGCACTACAGCACTCTGACAACTGGCCTCAGAAGTGAAAGATAACCCAGGAATGGACTTGGGTCAACATCTGACCAGCACAGCCTTCAGATAGGCCACGGCAATGTCCACCAATAGAAGAGCTGAGGCTCAGGCAGTAGGTAAGGTGGTGGCCTGACTGCAGACCAAGCTGCTCCCTAGCCAGCCCTGCCATCTTGTCACATCGGATGGGTGAAGACAGGCGAGGGAAAGGACACAGCCAGAAACCACATCATGATACAAATGATAAATTATATTTATACAGTAAATAAGTATCAACAGTCAACACAAAATCCAAAACCAACCACCAGCCCTGGGACTGAGAAACAGCTGGATGACTTCCCTAGGGTGTTCATCAGGAAGGGCATGGTGGCACGTGTGCAACACACATGGCAGTGGCCAGTGGCTTCATGATCAGTGCATCGGGTAGGGTAGCAGGGACATGCGCTGGATGACCTGTGGGAGGAGGGCACCCAGTGGTATTGGGGTGGGACCTCAGTCAGGAGGGCTCTCATCTTCCGCAGCACCATCACTGGCCCCCAGCAGGCAGATCTAGACCTAGCCGGTAATCTGAAGGAAGTGCCATCTGAAATGCAGCCTGCCTCCCCTGTCCCATGATGTCTCCACCTCTCCCAGGCAGGAGCCCAGTCATCAGCCCTCCTGAATAGCAGAGCTCAAGCCTACCCCTAGGCCTCTAGTCCTGGGAGGGGAAGGTAGTTAGGAAGGGCCCTGGCTTGTGGGGTCTAGGAGCAGCGTGTGGGCTTCTCAGACTCTGGAGGGGCTTGAGTACAGTCCTCCCTCAAGCAGGAACCTCTGAGTCAACCATGTGGGTGCTGAGGACCAAAACTTTTTCTGAATACAGAGAGGGGCTGGCAAATGGTTGGGTGCCCTTAGAGTTGAAGGCAAGAAGTTCAGACTGCAAGACAGGGCAAAGAGGCCAGCCATACAAACTGCCAGGACCAAGAAGGGACTGGTCCTTTCTCTGAAGAAAAGCCAAGTCTGTGGTCTCTAATTCAGGATTTAATACTTTCCTTAACAGTGAGTAGAGTGAGGATTGAGAAGGTTGGGAGAGAGTACACCATCAGTGGAGTCTGTTCAAAACTGCCACCATGTGAGGAGTCTTTCATCTCCAAAGTAAGATATGATCACTTCCTGGTCAACAGCCTGAGCTGGAGCTGGCAGCAGACACATCAGGGGCAGTCCCTTGTGACCTGTGACTCCAGAAGTGCACAGCCACCCCCATTTTCACACAGTCTCATTAACCTGAGCATGACCATAGGGCACAGCCGCACTTCTGGTGTGCAGTAAACAGAGTTCCTGGCAGTCTCTGTGTGCCACGTACAAAGAAAGGAAATAGCTGATAAAAAACTGGCAAGTCACAATCATGCATTGTTTTTTCTTTTAACATTAAGATGTCCACATACTAGTAGCAAAAAAGCCTTTCAGGATCTAGGAAGAAAGGCTGCAGGGCCATTTGAGTTGGTACTCCATCAGAAGAGCTCAGGAGAGGAAAAAGGCAACTGGAGGCTGCAGGGTTCTCTTACTGTTGCAAGTTTTTGTTTTGTTTTAATAAAATTGTTTTTGTGTAATCAAATTCTGGAATTTATTTTTCTATAAAGAATTTGCTTAGTTTTTCTATAAGGCATATTTTTGTCATCCAAATATCTCATCTTTTAAAATTTTTCTTACAGTTAAGACCATAAATAAGAGAAATTAGACCACTAAAATAATATGTTCCAAGACCTTAATTCAGCCAGACTTGGTCAATTCTATCAAAACTAGACAGTTAAATAAGAACCACATTATAAAAATATTAGCCAAAAAAAGACTATTAGATAATTCTGCAAACTCAAATATGAAACTGTACTCAACAAAATGTGCAAACGTGCACAAGCACAGAGCCACAGGGCAGGGCTGTGCTCTGGTCAGCTTAAAGCCCACACTAGTGCTCTTTACCTCGGACTCCCATGAGTCAAAGGAAAATAAAATATGCACAACCACTTCTCAACAGTCATTGTGGAGTGGGGCCAGAGCTTCACTTTGTCCACACCCTGAGGTTCACTGGGGGTGGGGCACACGATGTAACTAGCCCAAATTCTGGGCTAGATAGCATCCTGGAATCTTGGGCAACACTGATAACCCCTCCTTGTTCAAGACCTCAGTGGAGCAGTCAGAGTTGAGCACTTCAGAGGAGACATGGCCAGGCGAGGACAGTGAGGTCATCCACCTACACTCCAGCCTGAAGGCCTGGACTACAACAACCACCCTTTCACCAGAAAGCTGGACCTGAAGCTCTAACACCCCTACCACCATATTCTCAGCCACTACACAGATCAGAGTGAGTCCCCACTTGATGTCCTTGGGCTCAGCACTCTGGGTGTTCACTCAGGCAAGTCCCAGACTGGGCACTAGAGAAGGAAAGGGTTGGTTGTGCCCGTTGCCTGAGCTGCTGACGGAGGAATGCCCACACTGCCTACCATGTTCATTGCTGTAGGACCTAGTGGTGTCAATGAAGAGCCACTGGCCCCCAATGCTGAGTGTGGGGCTACTGAGGTTGTGGAGGCCACAGGCTCCACCCCTGGACCAGACCCAAAGGATGCACTGCTCCCAAGGACAGGGCTCCCCCGAAGCTGGTTCAGTGTCAGTGGCTGGGGCTGGTTGACCTGGAAGGGGTTGACAGGGGCTGGGGTGGCAGCACCTGATAAAAAAGCAAGGAGAACACAAGGTTAGTCATTGGAAGGCACTACCTCCTCGGGACAGGTATACAGCGCACGTATGCATGCATGCACGCACACACGCACACCTCCATATCTAGCACTCTAACACTAATCAGTACGGTAAAATTCACAAAAGACACTGGCAAATAAATATATACAGACCTCTGAGGCCAAGAGGATTATGGCTGTGAGAGTGTGGGACCTATCCAGGGCTATAGAGATAACAAGGCAGAGTCAAAGAGCACACAGGTCTGCGTATTGTAGTTCTGAAGGGTGGGTATCCATGCTGCTGTTAGCTACTCTGCTCCCTCACTGTGTCTCCCAATTGTGGCTACAGGTGCCCGGGGAAAGGCATGCAGTGTCTCAGGATGCACACACTGGCACCATGGAGGTCTGGGAAGGCCTGCTGAGACACCAGGAGGCCCAATCTCAGACAGTTCCTCTAAACATCTCTCCATCAGAAGGCTCTTCTGATAGTGAAATAAGTGCTGGGTCTTTCCAGCATTCATGGCACTCCTGCCAGAAATCCCTGAGTTTGTTATGCCCCGCTCACCAACATGGCCAGCTCATTCAGGGGCAGCACGAGTCACCAAGAGGAAGGTGCTGTGCTCTGACCCACTCTGGGGGAGGACACTTCTACCACGACTGTTACATGACACCAGGTTCACAGAAGACAAAGGTCATCTGTAGTCCCTACTCAGAAATGGCAGATCCAGGTCTACTCATGTGGCCCTCAATCTAGCCTTGGCCCTGCAAGAGCAGGGCTCTTGGACTTGGCACTGAGACAAGTCTCTTGGCAGGAATGGGTACCAGATTAGCTGAGGGCTCAGGTCCTGTCCAGCTCCACCCACAGGGTAACTTTCCTCTAGAGATACCATGCCTTCAATCATTAGGACCCTCAGGGTGGGCTAAAACCTACAAATTTCACAGATCCTATTTCTGCCTATAGGCCCGAAAGCCTCAGCTTCTAGAGATCATACTCCTCTGCCAGGACATATAAGGACAGAGAACTAAAGTCCTCCAATCCTGAGACAGAGCAAGGTCAGGGCTGACACTACTTGGGGACACATTTCTCCTCTTGGGAGGTCTAAGTCTTGAAGAATCTACACAGAGCAAGGGCAGGAGAATGTGCTAGATACAGAGCTCAGCTGAGGGGAACGGAAAGGGGGTGTACAAGCAGGTGAGTAGGGATGCCACAGCCTGAAGGTAAGGAGGGACTGCTAAAGTCTTGAGAACTACTATTTAGCTCAGCACAGGTGAGTGTGATGCACATGGGAATGGAAGAGGGTAGAAATGGGCTACAAGCTGGAGGTTGGAACCTAGAGCCAGGCTGCAGGACCACAAGGATCTGTCCTTTGGCAGTGCAGGGCCTGGAGCATACTGTACAGAACACTGTGTCAGGCCCTATGACAAGGGCCCTTCTGTCTGTAGGAGTAGCTCATGCTGGAGTGCTAAGGCTCTGCTTCTCCTGTACATGGGACAGACATAGAGCAGCAAACAGCCCCCTAGACCCCAAGCTATCACTAATAAGAGCCTCCCAGCAGGTGCAGTTTTCAGATCACTTCTAGCCATGCTCCCCTTCAGGAAGAGGCTGATTTCTTCCCTAACCTTACCCCTCTTTAAATAGCAGCACCTATACCCATCCCACCAGGCCCAGAAATAAACAGCCGTGTGGTGTTCCCAGGGGCTCTAACCCTTCCCAGTCACAAGCCAGCAGTCCCTGAGAGAAGAGAAAGAGGTTGAGGACAGCCTTAGACAGTACAGATATTGGTGAAGCCCAGCACATGCCTACCTGGCGCCAGAAAGGGATTGAGGGACTGGGCTGGTGCAGCAGGCTTGGTCACCAGTGAATCCAAGTTCACCAGGGCTGCGTTGGGGCCCAGGAAGGACTCAGGCGTTTTCCGGGCACTGCTAGGCTTGCTTGAAGCAGAAGTCACAGGTTGAGACTCAAAGAGGTCAGGACTCGTGGTCCTGCTGTCTTGGGGTGGTCCTGAGGCCTCTGACTCTGCTGCAAGACAAAGACAAAGCAAGTTGTCTTCTCACCCCAACATATATACAATTGTAAACAGTGTATGCACACAAAAAACCACTGACTAAATAAATATAATTTAAAATGGCAAGTGGAAAAGGAAGATTCCCAAGTATACATAGCACAGCCCCTCCGCCCCATTAAGATGTTATTTGAGGTTCATGGCAAAGCACAAACATACATTCATTTCTAAATTTTCTTTCTGAATTCTTGATAAGATGCAAGCAAACTACTGAGGCAGTGAGATATCTCCACAGGCAAAAGCATTTGCTGTATAAGCCTAAAGCTCTGAGTTCAATCACCAGAACACAAATAAAAATGTCAGATGTAGTGCCTCACGTCTATAATCCCAGCATTCCTTCCTACAGCAGACAAAAGGCAAAAAGCTCATACTTAGATGACAAGAACCACCTCCCGAAAGACACAGACACAGACACACACACACACACACACACACACACACACACACACACACACACACACACACACACACAGAGCTGAAAAGCTCATTCCAATCAACCAGGTGGTCAAATACACAAAATGCTATACAGAAACCATCTTTAACCTACCTGGTTTTTTTGAAGTTCGAAGGTTGTCAAATTCAGAAAAGTCATCTTTAGCTGTACCATTGAAATTACTGAAGAGTTCAAAGGACCCTGAGGGGACATACAAGCTAGTGACTGAAGGCATCTCTTTCTACTCCCAGAGCTACAGATACCCAATTTGCATGGGATAGTGGGTCAGCACAGACCATAGTGGCTTCTGCCAAGTACCCCACATCATAGTGTAAACTCAAGATTCAGTCACTTGGAGAGGAAAGGAAACAGGTGGGATTGGAGAACATGAATGCCTATCACTGCCTCTACCATCCTACACCAACATTGTGGACAAATGTGTGTAGGTCCAGACACTGGGACACTCTATGGGAAGTATCTCCAAGGAGAAGGCTTATGTCTGGGGCCCAGTGGGAAGAGAAATGATCAGTCAGCTAGCTAGCTGTTGCTGGTACAGCATGAGGGAAGAAGTGGGGAAGCTTCAGGGACCAGATGAGCAAAGTGATCACCTGAGGCAGAACCGGGCTTGGCAGCTCCCCAGGCATCTGCTGTTTTCCCAGCATCAGAGGCAGGCTGCTGTGAGGTGGCCCAGGGGTCTGGGTTCTTGGGGACAGACTGTGTGTTGGCTGTGGTAGGTACTCCCCAGGGGTCCACAGGGGCAGCTGGCTTGGTACCTGAAGAAGTCAAGAGTCAAAACTCAGAAAGGGCTAGAGAGTGTTACAGAGTTTCCACTGCTGTTACAGAGACCAGGGTTTGGTTCCCAGCCCTCTGGCCTCCTCAGGCATATGCACAAAAATGGTATACATAAACTCACACACATACACATAAACTTAAAAAAAAAAATCTGTTAAATGTAATAATGAACTGTAAACTGGAATTGTAAGCCAAATAAACCCCCTTACCTCAGAAAAAAAATAAAACAAAACAAAACAAAAAACCAGAAACTTAAAAATAACTTCATAAAGTTCTAGACAAATGGGGTGAGGGCAGAGGATGCAGTGGCATATGAGTCTGTGCCCTGACAACTGAGGCAGCTACCAGAGGGTGTTACACCATACCAGTAAGACTGGGCAGGACTAAAGTCCAGAGCCTGCCAGACAAGAATGACTGGAGACAGTCCTCTAGAAAGTGCCACAAAAGAAAAAGCTAAAAGACCACCTGAACATTTCCCACTACACAAGGGGCTCACAGGAGTCCCCTGAGCCAGAAGAAGCAAGTCTACTTACTTCCCCTAGCATGCAGGCTCCATACCAGACACGAAGCTTGGTCACCCACTCCTACTCTGCTTGGCTCCCTGGAAGCACTCTATCAGCCTTGGGTAGGCCCTGCTCTCTGATGGCCGAGTACCAAGGAAAGAGGGTAATGGCATAGTGGGTGCTTATCAATAGTGTCAGCAGTACAACATTTCCAAACTATGAACAACAAGGTCAATTTAGTGGGTCACAACTGCCTTTTACAAGGTTGGATGGTTTAGTGGGATAGTAAGTATGCTTGGAACTAAGCTTAGCAATATAAACTTGATCCCCAGGACTCAGATCAGAGAAGAAGACAACCAACTTCTACTAGTTGACCTTTGATCTCTAAACAAGAAGCAATACACACACACACACACTATAGGAAAAAACCTTTTTTTTTTTTTTTTAATAATTTATCAACTTTGGTTTTTAGTTTCTTTGTTTTTTTAAACTTTATTTATTATTTATTTATTTGCCTTGGTGTTTGCCTGGAACTGGAACTACAGACAGTTGTTAGCTGCCATATGGGTGCTGGGAATCGAACCCGGGTCCTCTGGAAGAGCAGACAGTGCTCTTAACCGCTGAGCCATCTCTCCAGCCCCAGGAAAAAACCTTTTAAATGAGGGAGGATAGAGAATATTTCTGTGTATATCTAATGTTAAATGTCAAGCCTGTGTGTGGATATTTCAATTACCATGTGAAAGTATGAAACAAATCATCCTTTCTTGTAGAAGGCAAGAAATGTTTAAATACTGCTACATTTCCAAGTCCACTACAAAGAACCCTGAACCAAACTGAGCTGTGCAACCCACCTTCTCCTTTGCCTTTTAGTTTATTATACCTTGAAACAATGCAATGGATAGTTGTGCCAGACTTTTGAATTTATTATATAAATAAGGTGTGTGTATGTGTAATTCTTTGGCGACTGGCTTTGTTTATCATGTATTTTAATTGTGGAATTTGCCTTTGTAGCTGAAATGTATCTATAAAAAGGTCACAAATGATCACTAGGGTAGACCCTGGGTGTGCTCTGTGTAGCTGCCTGTTCTTGTTGACATCTCTGTTCTCTGTATACTTGACAACTACTGGGGAACGCCAGAACTGCTTCCATGATGGTCCTAATAGTCTGTAATCCTCTAAGCAGCTCCCGTTGCCCTGGGAGTTGCCTCTAACTTTCTGATGTAACCTACTTTTTTCAATTTGTGCCAGCGTGGTACATATGAAGTCTATTTTGCTAGTTTTATGCTTCCTTGCTCTGTACATCTACATCCTCTTACAAACCCATGGGCTATTCATGACCCCTTCTCTTCCTACAAGGTCCATGTCTTCCATTAAGTGTCCTCTAGAGTTATCAGACTAACTCACCTCAGCAGCATGGTTACTATTTAGGGATAAAAACATTTTATCTAAGGGTAATTAAGAATAAATCTCTATCTGACTGGTAAAATAAGGAAATATACACGCCTTCTGATAGTAACTTTCTCTTTACTTCTTAAAAATGGTCTCTGCCTGTCTCCACATGCTGCATTATGTACATACATCTACATATTTCTTTGCACATATATGGCCATTCATCTCTATACACAGTCACATCTATTCTCACGTGGCTACACGTCTTTCTTTTACATACATTTCCCTTCTATTGCCTTTAATACAATTTCATCTCCCTTGCCTCTACATCCATAGCTGTTCATCTCATCTATATGACTTACAATATTACACTTTACACTGTGCCTACACTCTCATAACTCTTTACACAGTTCCTATACGCAGCAGCAGCACTTTCACACAGCTCTCTCTCTCTCTCTCACACACACACACACACACAAACACACTCACAAAATGTTTCTTCTACATCATTCACTCCCTCTTTGCTCACTCACTCTCATTTGTTCGTTCTCTCACATTATCTCTCACCCTCTCTTTAGGCTTCTTCATCTCTCACTCAGCACATACACTCACATGCTGCACAGCTTCACCCCTACATTGCTGCTGCTCTTACACACTCTCATTCATACACACTCATTTCCCCTTCTCTCTTCCATCTACATTGCCGCTGCTCCCCACTTCATTAGCCAAACTCTGAACAATTATATGTTACATTTTCAGGACCCAACCCATTCTCATAACACATGAAGTCACACAGTTTTTCTCAGTCTAGTAAGGTCACAAAGACCTGCCAGCATAAATGCTTGGCCTAGCAAGTAACTTTTTCCCAGACAGAGAATGACACTGAATTTCAGGACATAACAATAATAGTAGCAGACTGAACCTTGAGTGGCTCAATATGCAGGGTATATGCAGAAAGTCAACTTTTGCAAAGGGAGTATGTCTCAAAACAGCTTGTCCTTGATTTAGCAATAAACATCTGGGAATTCGTCTTTGTATATTCTGCAGGGCCAGGTTAGTCTGTTTGAATTTGTTCTGAAGTCTAAAATTAGTTGTCTTTGAGACAACTATTACTTTTCTGCATCAGTAAAGATCAATATTTTGGAACTATTTCTTTTTTAAAAAATATTTATTTTTTTATTTTATGTGAATTAGTGTTTTGCCTGTATGCTTGGAATAGATGGTCGCTAACTGCCATGAGGATGCTGGGAATTGAACTCAGGTCCTCCGGAAGAACAGTCAGTGCTCTTAACCACTGAGCCATCTCTCCAGCCCTGGAATTATTATACATCAGAATTATATCTTAAACAGAAATCAACGTTCGTGACTATCCACAATGTAAGTGTTCCCAAAGATGTAAAAAGAAAAAAGAAAAAAGAAAACAAAAAAACAAAACAAAACACTACCAATGGGCTCCAAAGGAACCCCATAGCTGTTGTTATTGGGAAGGCACCTAAGAAAATTACAGACAGTAAAGAATCAGTCGTTAACAGTCAGTGAGCCCACGGCTTTGCCAGGTGGGGCTCCCTATCAGGGAATTATACCTCTGGTGGGTCCACTTGTCAAACACTAGTTGTTGCCTGCTGTATACTTCCATGGCCCTCAGCACATACTGATACATGCCTTTAATCCCAACACACAGGAGACAGACTCAGATCTCTGTGAGTTCAGGACAGCCTGGTCTACATAGTGAGTTGTAGGAAAACTAGGGCTATGTAGAGAGACCCTGTGAAAAAGAACAGTAAGAAAGAGAAAGAATGAATGGAAGGGAAGAATTGATTCTAGTAGATCTATTCATTCTTAATGCAATTACTCTGATAAAGTTTTAAGCGTCTGTAAAATGCTGATGTCTTCTAGCCCTCTACATTTTGTCACCCTATGGCACTGGCTAGAGCCACTCACAATGTAAAGTAGTGGGGCAGATCATCGGCATCTTGTCTTGCACGTGACCGGACAAAATTAATTTCCAACATCCTATTTAGTAAGATTAGAAGCGCTTCCTTCTATATGTTTATCTATTTAGTATTTATTTACTTACTCTGAGACATATGCTATCTTGCTCACCAATTCAGACAGACTGAACATGCATCTCCATGGAGGTATTTCTACCTTCCTGCTCCCCAGGGCTGCCTTAGACTTAACCACTATGCCTGACTCTAAGTGAGCATGTAGGAAGGCTTGTCCCAAAGTGACCAGCAAATAATTTACCAAGTAAGGTATCTATCTCCCCACCCTCAGTCTTCCTCCATTTAAAAGCCCCAAGTGTTATGGGCATTTCCCCACTGTTCTACGATTGTCAACAATACTTCAAAAAAAAAGGTTGCCTCTGCTTCTATCAGAGTGATTAGTAGGTAAATTCTAATAACATTCAGAAATAGTTCTACTTTTTATTCAAACTTCTTCCAAAGAACAGAAAATAAGAACTTTTACTCAGTTTCCAGAGACCGAGGTAACCTTGACACCAAACCAAATAGAGTGTACAGTGTGAGTGCAACTATTTTAGGCCAGGGCCACTTATGAATATAAATGTATTAAAAAGAAATGCATTTTTCCTGGAACTGGAACTACAGACAGTTGTTAGCTGCCATGTGGGTGCTGGGAATCGAACCCGGGTCCTCTGGAAGAGCAGACGGTGCTCTTAACCGCTGAGCCATCTCTCCAGCCCCAGAAATGCATTTTTCATTCGGAGTGTTTCAAACTATAGTTTCTAAGGTTTTGGTTCTTACAGAGAATTTCCATAATAACATACTCTATCTTCTAAAACACTTTTCTAGTTTGCATTTCAGACAGGAACTCTTCAGGAACCCCTAAGAAATGTGAGCTGCAGACACCCACATAGCTTCTATGCCTAGTATGGCCACACTGACTCCTCGTGCTCCTCAGACACACCAGAGAAGCTTCCTGCCTTCTGGCTCAGGCCCCACTGAACCTGTTTTTTTTTTTTTTTTTTTTTACCCGTCCTGTTCTATGCCCTAGTCACTCTGGAATTCTCCACTTACCTTTTTTTAGAAGGTTTACCAAAATCAGCCATCTAACCAGGGTTGGTTCCCCACCTCCCGGACTAAATTCCCTATCTTGGAAGAATGGGCAATTGTAGACCCAACATTAGCCATGGGGCCAATGTCCACCAAGGCTGTGACAACCAGCATGTGCCAGAGATCAGTAAGGATCTGGCAGTCTTAGGAAGCCAAGGCTATTCTCTGAGCTCTGAAAAGGGCTCCATTTCCCTCACCACCATCCCCCTTGGTGCCCTCCTCCCTCTGATCTACCCCATACTCCACGGGTGTTACATTAGTCTTTGTAAAATGCTGAAGGGCTTACTTAGAGCCTCCTAAGATATTATAGGCACTTTCTCCACGCCCCTCTAACTTGTGGTCTGACAGGCTATCTGGCTAACACAGTGCCCCAGTACAGAGGGGTCTGAGTGACTGCAACCTTTACTTCTCCTCAGGCTTGCTGCAGTAGCACACCCAAAAGCTGTGAGCTAGCTGACATCCACTGTCAAGAAGCACTCCCAAATGATGATTTTCCTGTCCTCATGACCTGCCAACCTACTGGGAATTTCCACTTCTAATGCTGCTTCTAAAACCTTCTGACCTTTCACTCCAGTTTCCCTGTGGGCCTAGAGATATACTTCCAGGCCTATGTGATGCTTTGCCAGGATTTTGGCCTCAGTTGGAATCACACTGCAAGAAGAATGTCCTTATTCTGTTGCCAAAGATGTACCTAATCAAGTTATGGTTCTGTCGTGACTGAGTAGCATGGGAGAAATGGCTGAGTAGGAAGCCAGAATAGCTGTGGTGTGATGACAGAGATACCAGGACCAATGTCATATGGGAGCCTTAGGAACACAACAGGCTTTCCTGTTCTCTCCCTGCTAACAGACCCATACAAGGAATGCCCATTGCAAGGCCCACTGCTCTCGGCTAGCTGCCACTGAGGAGCACAGGCTTGGGAGGCCTCACTGTCCTCATTGCCTGAGTATCAGTGCCTCTCAGAAGAATTATCATTCCTTTCTATTTGCCTACATAAGGAGACATACCCTATTATTTCCAACCTCCACTGCCCTTTTCTCCTCCAAAACAAAACAAACAACCAAAAAAGTCCTTAATGTTCTATGGGAGAGTTCCCCTAACCCATTCCTTTAGTCTAAGGGGGCCAGATACTGCCCTGTATGTATCAGGATGAATCCTCATGGGCTAAAGTAAACCCCAACTCCCAAAAGTCATGTACAAGCTGCAGAGTGAGCTTCTTTACTTCCTAGGCCCTGGGGACAGAAGTGGGCTTCTAAGAGAACACAGCCTTAAGCTCCTGGGATAGAAGTAGGACACAGGTAGACAACCCTACTACACTTCTTGGGCCAGCAGGCCACACTGACCTAAAGACAGCCATCAGGTTCTCACTTTCTGAATCTACCTGCTAACTCAAATCCCAATACTGCCTTACACAAACAATACAGCACAGTTACCACCCTATAGCTTTCATCTGTTTCATCATAAAATGGCATCCACCAAACCTGCTGGGTTTGCTTACAAGTACACTGGCCTTGCTTATAAGTAAAGGCGAATGCCTCTAGGTAAGTACACATGTTGTCTCCATAGGCAGGGCTGGAGGGCTGCCTATTCTACACGATGCTGACACCACAGCTAATCCAGGAATAGAGGGAATAAGGAGACCAAGGGCTACAAGTACAGGCATGAAGAGCCACTCTCATTGCTGCACTCAGAGCCCACATAGGACACCTAAGCCATGTCTTTAAGAAGAAACAGGAGTGGGGCTGGAGAAATGGCTCAGTGGTTAGGAGTGCTTGCTGCTCTTTCAGAGGACTCACGTTACTTAACTCACAACAAGCTGTGCTTCTAGTTCCTGGGGAACCAATGCTTTCTTCTGGCTTCCACAGGCACCCAGACAATTGTGGTATACAAACAAAAAAGAAAATCTTTGGAAGAGGAGGAGGAGTTTCTCAGGCAGAGTAAGTCACAATACAAAGATAAGGTGTGTGAGGGGCAGACTGCCTACACCTCACAGTCCAAGTCCTGAAGCTTTCCCTGGCTATCCCATCAGCAGCCTGGACACCCTGGGTTTTGCAACCCTGAAACACTATTACACTCTCTTCCTGAGTCAGCAGCATGCACAGCCAACAGGAACAAAGTAATCAAAACTCAAAGCTCTGGACAGGCAATGAAATGCTCACTCAGCTCAAACCCCTGCCAATCCTAAATGACACAGATCATCAGAGACAGACTGTTGAGCCCAAACAAGTTTCTATTCTGCAATGGGGTCCTACATATACGTATCTGGGACTCTGCAAGCTGATGGGCTGGATTTAGTGCCAAATGAGTAACACCCAGACACAAGTAGGCAGTCCTGTACCCGGTACAGATTGCTTCAATCACTGTGTAAAGGAAAAGAGCAGACATGGGGCTGGCCCAGCTGCCCTCAGGGAGGCTGGGGCTCCTCTGTGGATAGATAGGGCAGTGAGGCCATTACAAGGCCTTTCTATGCCTTTGGGGCCTGGCATCAGTAGGTCTTGCCATGTCACACACCCAATAAATAAAGGCTCATTTAAAGCTCAAATGAGTGAGAAAGGAGAATGGAATCAAGTTCAGAAAGACAGCAGCTTCCGCTTCCTCTGTAGATCTATTCACGGGAGTTCAGTGAATAAATGAATATTCATGTGTACAGCCGGCAGTCACAGTCATACAGGGGTCATCAAGAAGCCAGAGCACACCTGCTACTGCCAGGCGGAAGTCAGGCTCAGTCCCAGCCCTGGCTCTGGTGGGTGGGTAGACAGTAAGGGGGACAAGCCAGCCAAGGCCTTCTGAATTGCCAGGCTGTGAGGCCTCTTCAGACCAGGTGGCAGCTTTGTGTGTCCAGAACAGAAGAGGAAGTGCCCTGCTGACCTGGCAGGCTCCAACTTCCCTCCTCTGGGCTCTTAGCATTTCCTCCCAAGGCCACTTGGCTCAGCAATCTCCAGTGTTGCTTGGAAAGCACTGGTAATAACGGGATCCACTACAAATGGTGGCTTTCAGAAAAAGCATTCCTTTCATACAGAGAACAGCTCCGGGCTTTAATAATTATGAGTACCCTGGGACTGAGGAGTGGCTCTTACACTTGGAATTTAGCAGAGGCTAAGCAGTGAGTGAGCTCATCCATAACACATACCTGCCCTGGAGTCAGCTCAAAGGTATAAGAAGCAAAGAACCTTACTGGGTCAGGTAGCTGGGGTAAGGATCTGAGAAGAATGACTTCATATCATTTACCTTCACAGGACACAGAGCTGCTGAAGAGCTAGTAACCCAGCCACACAACACCAATGAGTGCATTGTAAGGTGATTTCCAATGGCACATGAGCACAAACATGGCACAAACTAGAAAATGTGTGTATATCTATGTGTAACTATAAACAATGTGACCTCAACTATGTTAACCAATGTCAGAAAGAGGGAAAGGAACTGGACAGACAGCTGAGATTTTACCGACAACTATGCACTTTCTGGGACTTACCAGGCTGCACAGCTTTCCAGCAATCCAGGATGTACTATCACAAACTGAGCTGGTCCTTCCCTAACTAGCTCTATGACCCTGGGGAGAAGAATAACCTTTCAGGGCTTTGGTCGTCTGTGTATTACTCCAGTCCAAGAAACAACATGTGCCAGGAATGTCACCCACCCAGAGTAAACCAATTCTACCATGTTCATATTTCAAATCAGACTAAAATTTCTCTCACATTTACCAATAAGCAAAACTCAAAAATAAAACTCATTAAATAGTTACTCTGGCTTTGAATGCCATATGAAGAGGATGCCAAGTGCATGAGTGAGCAAGCACCCAGAAGACAGTCACAGGACTGGCCCTCAGACAGCTATCCATGAGCTGCATCCATGTTCACAAGTTTTAATCTTCACCAATATTTAAACATTAATAGAAAAACTGGAGTCATAATGGCCAGAAACTAAGCACAATGCAAATGTATACCAGGAGGGAAATGTGTGAATGACATACTGGACTGATATTTCTGGCCAGGAAAGAAGTAAACTGTTGCCACACTATAGACAAACTTCTAACAACTGAAGGCTACAACAATGTGACTTTGTTCACTTGATCTGTTTACAACCAAGTCTTTAGAAACTAAAGGCAGAGCAGAGGTCTGTCCATGGCTGGGAGCTGAGTGAAGGCACTCTCTGGGTAATGGAAATGTTTTATCTCATAGCAACAGTTATGATGCTCTATGAATGTGTGACTTTTATTTTTTGTTTTTGTTTTTAAAATATTCCAGTTTAAAACTTTCAGAATGGTAAATTTTATCTCTATTTACAGAATAGACACAGAACACATCTCAACAGGATTCATGGTACCCGTCCCCAGCAGGTCATGTCCTACTTCATGCTTTCTGGTACAGCTCCTAGAAGTGACCCTGATCCCACACACCAGGAATTCTTTAGCTGAACTTCAAGAATAATCATTTGACAAAGAGACTGTATTTCTGATTTGAAAGAAAATATCAAAGTCATCATTACCTAAAGTACTTCTACATCTGCCTTACAGCCTACATTCTGTTCTTCTAGAGTACAACCACCAGTGGTTTCTGGGTCTCCAGGGAATGAGAACTCAGGTAACACTACCTGGCCTCAGTAAGTGGGCAGGCTCCATGTTGTCACTATGGCCAGCAGTATGCCAAAAGACATCTGAGACTGAAACACCTTTTAGACCAAATACAAGAACTTGGAAGGTGTTAACCAGTCCCTGAATAACCTGGCACCCACTCCTGTCCTCTCACCCTTCTGCCTGCTGCCCACATCACAATGTGCAGACCCCTATATATGCATTCATTCCTGCTGCAAGACTCCTGTGCCTTCTAACACACTGTCTCCTACAGGACACTGTGCTTCTCGGTGGCACCACCTCTAAGATGCTCACCTCACTGCTTTGACCTCATAGGCCCTCATCAAAGCTTGGCTCACAGAATCTGATATCAGCTATCCCCCATCCTGCCACTGACAGGAACCATTTAGCAACTGTGTGTCTCAGGATCTTCATATGGCAGGACAAAGTCTGGCACTTGGTATACTTTAACAACCATCCTGAGAATTGAGCTGAGTACAAAGGGAGGTCCAGTTTAGGAAACAAGAGCTACAAAAGACACAGGCAAGGTACCACAAAATACACACATCATAGCATGTTCAGCAGGACTCAGCACCAGGCCAGAAGCACAAAGACTATAGAGCCAAGCTCCCTACCATGTGCCAGGAATGTTACCCATAATAAACCAACTCTGCCATGTTCCTGTTTCAAATCTGACTTTAAAAAATTATGTTTACCAGTAAGCAAAAGTTAGAAATAAAACTCATTAAACACACTTACTACTGCTTTAAATGACAAGAACAGCAGCAACTCTCACGGGTAGTTTACTAGTCCACTTTAGGTTTCTCCCTATGTGTGTATTATGATTACTTGAGCTTGAGCTGGGTGCAAATTTAAGAACTGAAATGTGCCCTGGGACAAAGACAAGTCATTTCCGGTGCACGGATGAGGCAGTAAGAAAGTCGGCTTTCTTTCTCCCAAAGAAGAAAACCAGACAACACAAAACAGCACTGCTCATCTGTCCCCAAGAGGATGTGCTCCTTCCTGCTCAGTGTTAGTGCTGAGGATCAGACCAACCGAACTCACAAGGAACCCCACCAGCTGAGAGAGAGAGAGAGAGAGAGAGAGAGAGAGAGAGAGAGAGAGAGAGAGAGAACACCGACAACAAACTATTTACCAAATGATGGCCAGGGGTCGGAAATGTTCACAGGAGCTGCTGTTCCACCCCAGGGGTTGGACTGGTTAACAGAGGTCACAGGACCCCAGGGTTCAGTTTTCTGGGTAAGAGGGCATGAGCTGGGGAGAGCATCCATTAAGTCCAACAGAGTAGTCTGCTGTGGGTGGGAGCCCGGCTGTTAAGACAAACAGAAGAAACCGTTTCACTTGGTTACAGTCACAGCAAATACCCACATACTAAGCATAAATATTAGTTCTTACCATAGCACAGGCCTTCTGGGCAGAAGTCCTAAAGGACTTGGAAATTGAGCTGCTCCAACCCCAAGGCTCTACTAGAGTTCCCGCTTGACAGGGAAGCCCGGGAATAAGTACCAATACATCAAGGTACTTAGTGTTTGTCACATGCCTACAAGTTTTAAGAGTTCTCAGGGCTCCCAAACTCTCTCAGGATAATGATGGTAATGGCCCAGATTGTGATCACTTACTTATTTTTTTTTTTTTTAAACTTTATTTTTTTATCTATTTGCCTTGGTGTTTGCCTGGAACTGGAACTACAGACAGTTGTTAGCTGCCATGTGGGCACTGGGAATCGAACCCCGGTCCTCTGGAAGAGCAGACAGTGCTCTTAACCGCTGAGCCATCTCTCCAGCCCCGTGATCACTTACTTATAATCATCCCTCTTCACCTGCCCTGGTTTCCTGACTACCAGAACTCTACACCCGGTCTGAGGAAGGGAGAGAGGGGTCCTTTCCTGTCCCCAGAACATCTGTCATGAGGACATTGGGACATCATAGCTAGTGAAGCTACTAAAATCCTGGCCTGAGGGCCATTTCTCTGAGATAGGCTGTGTCACAGCCTAGCAAAGTAGGGAAGATGGAGGATGGGGAAGAAATAATGAAGACATGTACAACCAGATGCTTCTCTGGGCCAAGTAATGTCCCTGAAGGCCACTGTGAGAGACCCTGCTGCTGCACACTCCTTTACAGGTGGCATTAAGTGTCTTCTCTTGGTTGCTGTATTTTTATGATGTTCTCTCACTGGTGTGCACCACAGCATGGGTTCCATGTTGGAGGTGACATCCTACCATATGTCCCACCCTCACTGTATGTCCCAGGGGTACCTGTAACAATCACCCTAGAATAACTTCAACCATTTACCTTGCAGCAAGCCTTCACCTCTTTCTTTTTTGGAACCTTAACTGTGTCTCTCCGGCTTTCTTCCAGAGCCATCTGCAATCTGAGGTCATCACCCCGCCTGAGGCGTTCTTCCTGGAGTGGGACAATGGAGCTTGAGGCTGAGGGTAATGTTGACAGCAACACAGCAGGGCACAGGGCCACACTGGCCAGCAACAGGAAAGGCCCTGCATCATGTGGCATTTCAAGGGAGAATATAGTTCAGCTGGAAACAATGGCTTTCCATTCCCAGGTTCCTCCTTCAGAGGCTGTCTGAGGTCATACCAGAAACACTCAGGCACCATTAAAATGCGAAAACAAAATACTTAATCTAAAATATTTTCTTTGGGCTGGAGAGATGGCTCATAATTAAGGGAACCTGCTCTTACAGAGCACCCAGGATCAATATGCAGCACCCACATGGTGGCTCACAACCATCTGTAACTCAAGTAGCAAGGGATCCAACAGGCACACATATGATACACACACATGCATGCAGGCAAACCATTCATCCACATAAAGTAAAAGCAGTATCTACTTCCAAAACACAAATCTAACAATTAGAAAAGATGAAAATCACACATCATTCCAATGCTCATGGTGGACACTTCCTGAACAACTGACCAGTTGTATGATTTCCACTAGAAACAATTCATCCTATTTATTTAAGGCATAGACCTGCCCTAACATCTATGTGATTAAAACACACTATTGGATTTTAACTAAAAATGCTGAAGCCATCCACCCATCCCAGAAACTTGTAGTGAGACCTCCTGGGCACCTTGATCCCCTGGAGCCATGAGCTTCCATATGGGCAGGTTTAATAAAAGCTGCAGGTTCTCTATAGGGGGCAGAGGCCATGATCAAAGCTGCCCATTGTTGCTGTTACAGACATACCAACTATGCCGGCCAAACCTCTCTGTGTTCACATTTAACACCCAACATTCTTCTCTCCATACGAGGGGTGTACCTTGCTGCCTCTGGCTGTCTGCACGCTTTCTGATGACTGAAAGCAAAGGGACACTGTCTAAAGGTGTTTGAATCAGCCCTTCCACTACTCCATTTAAAGTAACGCATGCTTATTAAAAATAAGGTATAGAAGAGAACAAAACCACACACAGGCTTAATATTACAGCGCTTCCTAACAAAGTGTCTGGGTTCCATCTGACAACACGCACTTAAAAAAACAAATGCCCACATGCACTTTCCCGCAGCTTTCCTTCTGGCCTTCTCTACCTCACATCTACCACAGGGTATAGACTGCCTTGGCAGGGACCAGGCCCACCCCACCTGCCCCTGCCCCCAACCCAGGCCTGTCCTGCCCATTGCTTTGTGTGCTGGCACCCCAAGGAGGCACACAGCTCCCTCAGGAGTGAGTCCCTGGATGGTAAGTCAGCACTGGAACTTCCAGGAAGCACTCAGGGTTAGCTGCTTCTCTGGGCACTGACCTCCATGAATCCTTTCCTAGATATGTGGTTCTGCCTGTCTAGGGATGAGAATACACTGTGGCCACAAGACCAAACTCATGAAATAAGTGCCTTAAAGACAGGGCTGTGTGTGTCATCTTCTCTGGGAGCCATAGCCCTCCCTCAGGAGCACCAGGGTGAAGACCCCCCCC
This sequence comes from Sigmodon hispidus, assembly GCA_004025045.1. Taxonomy (NCBI): domain Eukaryota; kingdom Metazoa; phylum Chordata; class Mammalia; order Rodentia; family Cricetidae; genus Sigmodon; species Sigmodon hispidus. Next base: position 40,929 of record PVIH01015733.1, read on the forward strand.
CCATGGGCACAACCACACAAGCACTGACCTGTTCTGCCACCTCTCTGCTCATGGCAAGTGCCAGCTGCAGCTGCAGTTCCTCTTCTCCACTCGTCTGTGGCCGGGCCTGCTCCAACTCGGAGGACACTCGTGGGGAAGTAGCTGTGGGGTTGGGGGACAAGTCATTGCATGCAGAGACAGGTCTGTCCCTCTCACTCCTACAATGGAGTACAAGACAGTACTCCATTCTTAACTCAAACCCACGTAGCCCAAGAAGAGGAGAGCATCAAGCTACAGGTATTTTAGAATAGAAATCAAGTGCCAGTCAAACATGGTCACATGCCTACAGAAGACACCTGAAACCATGGCTTGAGGTCATGCCTTGGGAAGATCAAATCTCAGTTTTCACAGCAGATCTCTGCTCCAGAGAAATGGACCACATTAAACAGAGACCTGAGACAAAAATTCTGGAAGAGTCTTCAATCATGTGAAAGGATTCCAATTCAGACATCAACATTTGGAAAGCATGCTTAAGAAGCCCACATAGTTCTGTGTAGACCCTGACTGCGTCCTTGTGTAAGACTGTACACAGGTATGTTTTGCTCAAGTACCTAGCTAGTTAACACTGACAAGTCTCCTGTAAAGACTATTTTTATTGAAGGGATAAAATTTGAAGTCCTAGCTGAAATAACAAATCCCAAACCAAGAAGTCTACACTCACACAAACTCAGGAATTTTCAGATCAGGAGTTGAAATGCATCAGGATTAGATATATTTGAGTATGAGAGAGCATGAGCCTGAATGCATACTCTGCTCTGCACAACTCTCAGCTTCAATAAAATCTGCACATGGACGCCTACCTACTGAGGGAGCCATTGCATCTGATGGTTCCTGGCCCAGGTCTCCTTTGGGTTTCTGTGTAGCTCAGCTCCTCCTCCCCCTGTTCATCAACTGCACAGCTCAGCCTTCTGCACTAGGACCCACAGAGTAACCTGCCCTCACCTCCAGGCCAATAAACATTTATTTAGTGAATGGCTGCATTCATGGATGGATGGATGGGTAGGTGGGTGGGTGGATAGACAGAAAGATGGATAAGTCAATTTCCCAGCTTGGCTAATTGCTTTAAATGTCCTAACTTCCTTCTTTCACGAATCTAGCAAATGTAACTAGGAGAGACTGCTTCTGCACCTTTAGTCTAAACTAGGTTCCTAAGAGTTACCTTGGAATAACTCCTGACAAAGATGATTTCTAGATGGTCAGCCAGATCCAGGCTACAGCAGACAGTACAATTTAATTTGGAATCATCCATTGTGGTGGTGCTGGTGGCATAAACAACAAACATCTTACATCTCCTGTTCTGAGCAGGCGAAACAGAAGCTGCAGTGACAAAGTCCTTCCTAAATATAACCAGGCCTAATCCCATCCTAAAGCATTACCCCAATTACACTTTTCACAGGACCTCTTTAGGAATAGAGTATGCTAATGAAACTACCTCAAATCTATTTTCATGACTAGAATTAATAATATACATTTTAAAAATGCACCTTTTGGTTGATTTCTTTCCAACCTTACTAATATCAATCAGAATACTCAGGTCTCCACTTTCTCTTGCTCAAGAAGGAAAGAAGGCATCAAATCAACCCAAATCAGACTGGAAAGGACAAAAGCAGCTCTGTCTCTGGAGAGACAGAGACAGCTCTATGGGAGCCACCTGGGGGATTCCTGCCCACTTGGTGTGCTCCTTTGTACAAACCACTACAACAGGAGCCTACTGATAAAGAGTGGGGAAATAGTTCACAAAACCCCTGCTGAGATCAGAAACAGCACTGACATCCTGTTTACAACCAAACAGGAATCCAGAAGGAATAACAAACATGAAGGCCACGCTGGCATGGAGTAGGATATCCACGGGGTCAGATGGCTAGGACTCCAGGCAGACTTGGAGCATGCAGCAAGAGGCCTCTCAGGGTTTCAGGGCTGTTGGGACACACCTGTGAGGCCAGACTAGCTTCAAATGCAAAGGAAACATACTACTGTTACCACCACCAAGGCAGCGAGAAGGAAGTAAAGCCAGCAAGCACTACATATATACCTTGCCACATCGGTGTGGAATTCCAAGGCAGTACTGAAGGATACTGTGGTCTTAAAGACGTTTGGACAGTTCTCTGTCCCACAGAATTCACAACCACCAGCCCCACAATCAACTGAGTTAACCACAGCAGACTTTGGCTTACTTAGAGAAATGATCCTAGCAGAGACACACTGGCCTCGTGATGGCATTTCAACCCCACAAAGAGACTTTTGTGCCAGCCTCATGACAGGGAACACAGCATGTTCCTGTGAGCCAGGCCTGAATGGATCCCTCTGACCATCTAACCTGGCCCTACTCTGAGTATCTGAAGGCTCACAATTACAAAGGCCCAAGGAAAAGCAAATGTTCCCTCATAGTCTGTCCCTGAGGATTAGGACATCAGCTCAATGAATTCAAGAGTGCTTACTGAGCAAACATGAAGGTCTGAGTTAAAATCCTCAGCGCTCACATAAAAAGATAGGTGTAGCTGTGCTCGCAGGTAAACCCAACATTAGAGGTGAGGAGGGAAAGGAGATGGGATCCCTGGGACTTCCTGGCTGCCAGCATAGTTTCAGATTCAATGAGACACCTGTCTCAAGAGAATAAAGTAGAGAGTGATAGGTCACTCAAAGGTTCTTTTATGGCCCCTGGAAGTTGGTCTCACAGGAAGCCATGAAATTTTGTCTAATTTGGGCAGACCACAGTGTCACAATTTGAGCTCCAAACGAAGCCAAGTGTGGTGACATACCCATAATCTAAGTGCTGGGAAGGTAGAAGCAAAAGATCAGGAATCTTTAAGACCTGCAACGGCTACATCTCAAGTTAGATGCCAGTTTGGGCTACCGGAGACTTGGCTCAATAAAAACAAATGTGAGCAGATGAGACTCTGCATAGTGTTACATGCCTGTCAGCACAGGGGGGGTGGGGGTGGGGATGGGGCAAAGTTATAAGCAGGAAGAGCAGCTCAAGGATAGCCTTGATTGCTGATGGGTACAAGTCAATATGGTCGGCCCTGTTTCACAACAACAAAAACAAAATAGATGAGCAAACACTCTAACCAAAGCATGTGCTCATGAATGCTTGTCTATAATTCTCTATTATTTGTATAACACACAATGCTTTGACGAGAATCAGGTCTGTTCAGATGGTCAGTCTGGCTGCCCTTGGATGGACCCTAACTTTCAGCTCTGTTCAAGACCTGTTTGCTGCCAGTCAAGATAAAGTTTCACAACCTGGAGGCTCCCAAAATGCTCTCATGTACAGCCCCTCCTGACTGGGACCCTATCATTGAAAATTGCTGAATTAGCTGGTGGGAAGAGTGACTAAAATAGGATCTTTTGTTTTGTTTTGAAACAGGTCTCTCTATGTAGTATTAGCTGTCCTGGAACTTACTGTGTAAGACCACACTGCCCTAGAATTCGGAGACCCACTACTGCTGCTTCTGTCTCTCAAGGGCTGAGGTTAAAGACATGTACTACCACACTAGCTTAAAAATAGGAATCCTTAGGCACACAAAAATCATTCTTGTGTCTACAGCTTTTACATCTGGGAAAGCCAACCTTAGACTGAAAATATTTTGAAGGGAAGGACTGGCAGACTTTCTTCTCACTGCTCCCTGAAGGATGCATTAAAACCATAGTTCCCTGCTGTTCTCATAGCCACAGGTATCGCAAACAATAGTGGGCTGTCTTACGGCAGTATGATTGTCAACTGATACACAACTACTGCAAGCAAATCTTCCAAGTCGCTGGTGGCTCTGAATCCAATCCAATCCTAAGGAAAACCAGGCACAACTATGATGTGTGCAACTGTTAAAACGCTTACAGGCTTGTGTGGGGACCCAAGAAATGCTTGTTAAGACATCATGAGATGGAAGCTGCCATCAAGTTGCATATATAGAATGATTTAAAGAGACTGAAACATTCAGGGAAAAAATTGAGGCAGAGCATGCCAATGAAGCCCACAGCTGCCACAACTGCAGCAGGGCTGCAGACACTGTCTTCATTCCTTTTCACCATCAGAGAAAGATGGATCATGAAAACTAAGCAGACCGACTTAACTGGGCCCACATCACACCCACTAGTTACCACAGGAAGTAAGCCCTTGGGAAGGAGCTGGCCTGAACTGTAAAGGAGAAGAGCAACCATCTGCTGCCTCTATCTCTCCATCTGAGGAAGAAATGTATAGCTGAGTAAAGCCTGACATGGAATCCAACCCAGAACTGCACTTTGCAGCCTGGCAGTACCCTCACAAACCCCTCTGATAGGGTCTCTGACTGAAGGTTTGGTCAGGAACAGCCCAGACTTTGGGGTATTTGGGGCTATTTACAGGTTCCTGGACAATTTGGTAGAGTTCTTACCCGGCATACAGGAAGCCCTCCACTTGAACCCCAGCACCACATAAGCCAGGCATAAGAGGCACAGGCCTGTACCTCCAGCACTTAAGCAGAGGATGAGGATCAGGAGTTCAAGGTCACCCTTGGCTACATGCAAAGCTTAAGGCCAGTCTGAGCTACAGCTACGTGAGCTGAGCCCTTGTTATAAAAGGGGAGGGAAGCGTAAAAAAAAAATAGTGCAGCAGTTAAACACACAGGCTGCTCTTCCAGAGGACCCAAGTTTGAATCCCAGCACCCACATGATGACTCATAATCAACTGTAACTCCAGTTCTAGGGATCTGATATCTCTTCTGAGGTATGCTGACACCAAGCATGAATATGGTAACATACATACACTCAGACATACACATGTATGTATAAAATATTTAAAGCACACGTTAAAAAGGCATGCTCATTTAGACAGCTCTAATTAAATTAACCCAATGTGTCATGCCTCGCCTCCCAAAAAAGTAGGATGAAGAGTTGGAAAGAAAAGGGGACTTGGTAGAAGAGAGTAAGAGATGATACAGGGGAACTTTGTGAGTTTGAGTTCTGTTTTTTGATACAAGGTCTCATGTAGCTCACTCAAGTTGACCTCTAACTCACTGTGTGGCCAAAAATGGCTTTGAACCCCTCAGCTCCCTTCCCCTTATATCTCAATTAGAACAACAACAACGACAACAAAAAAAAAAGGCCCTAAGGTCTACTTACATTCATGAAGTATCTGACTGAGTGGAGCTGACCTGTCTCCTTAGCCACAATGACTTTACTCTCCCTCTCTCTGTGTGCTGTGGGGTAAACTCAATAACTATACAGACCTCAAAAGAGCCTGGATTCCCTTTGCACCCCTGCTGAGCCACCAGAGAGCCAAGAGACAGTCCACAAGACACCAGAGTTGGCAGAGCTGTGTGGTGCCAGCCATAGGCAGCTACAGGATATCATTCCCACAGGGTGGTACAGTGTCTGGGGCAGGTGCTCCCTAGCCCTGCCCTGCTACCTGCACAAGCACAGTAAGCACCTGGCTTTCTTGTACCTCCTTTGGGTCCTGGACCAAAGAGAAACTGTCCAATGTGTCAGTGGCTAGGGTGTTCCATCTCTAGCAAATGTGCACATCTCACTCTTATTTGTTTGTTCCTATCTTCTAGTGTCTAGCTAATCCTGTGGCACTGCATGTGTTTTGTAAGCCAACTCAAATTGTTTGCAAAGCGAGCCCAGAAAAGACAAGAAATAGTCATAATCTCCCATAATCAACTGGTAAGCTCTCAGGGTATAGGAAATCAGCCTCTACACAGATCACTGAAGCTCAAGAATCCTTGACATTTCCTTAGGACTTCCCTAGGAAGTAACAATTAGAGTACCAAAGGCCTTATCTAGACAGGAGGGCTACCCCATCATTCAGAGATGGGGTGAGTGACAGCACTCAGCTAGGACAGAGTCCAGCATCAACACTTTGGTTCCTGGATTACAAAGTACTCTGCAGCGCTAGAGCAAACCTGAAGCAGCCAGCTCCTCCTCTGCTTGTCTCTCCTCCCTCTCTCTCTGGTAGCAAGACACTAAGTACCAAGGAACTGCTTCCTGGCTTTTATCAGGATACATGAGCAGCTCTGGTTCCAGAGTAACCCATGACACCAGTGGACTGAGCACCAGAGCAGGCAGGAGAGACGGAAGGAGGGAGGAACACTGCCTGTACTTGAGCTGACACTGTCTGATAAAACTACAGCCATGTTCTTCACTAGACCTTGGCCTTGAATCAAGAAGGATTCTCCTATGTCCCTATACCACTTCTGATGCAGATTCTCACCTCTCTCCAACAACTTGTTTATCTCTTCACAGCCGTACCTTGGCAAGTCCCACAATACATGGCAGGTGGTGCCTCAGGTAGGTCAACAGGTGGGCTGCTTACATCTGTACTCCAATCCAAGATGGCTGTTTTCTCTGTGATCTGGAACAAATTCCAACCTTCTGAGCCTGAGAAACTCCTATGGACTACAAAGCTTCTGTTGACACAGCAGTCTGAAGGACCAACTGCATACCTGGGCAGCTGAAGGTGGCCAACAGATACAGGCAGAGGCCAAGCCTTTGTAGGAAAAGAGCCTTTCCACGAATAGGAGCATCAGGGGATGCTAACAGTACACAGCTGAAAGCACTATCGGGATAGACCAACTGCCTCTCCATTCAGAACTTACCCATATTGCACTATACTTAAACAAGTAATCCCTAGACTACTGTACCCATAATCCTATTCCCTGCTTCCTGGACACTAACTGAGTTCTGAGGCCTCAAAGCTGCCTCTCATCTTCTTTCCACTTCAGTGTGATCCAGGCCTCCAATAAATCTTCTTGGCTCAACTCTAGAACAAACCCAAGAACTGGTTGCTTCCCACCTATCAAGCTTATAATCCCAGCATCTCCCATGCCCCCAACACACACATACACACACAAGCTCTGCCTATCTCCATCTAGAGGAAATCTCTCAACCCTTCTCAAAGTGTCTGACCACTGACCCATTCCCCACTGTGTAAAAGCTAAAAGCCTTTTTCCATACAGATGCCGGTCCACTGAGCCAAGTATGTGACCTATGACAAAGTTAGCACAGTGACAGCACAGCCTTCTCCTACAATCCCTCCTAGCCAACTAATTTTGTTTCATACAGACTCCTCCAGGATCTCTCAAGTATGTCAAAAGCTCAGGGATGATTCTGCAAGGAATCGGTACTTACGGGACTTTAAAACCCAGGATCAGAGTTTATGAATGCAGGTGGATGAAAATGAAGAGGTTGAGGGCAGGGAAACCAAACAGAAGCAAGCACTAAACACAAATCATGGATGAGATAAAGAACAAAATTTGAGAGATTTTCCACAGTCTTATCTACAGATTTGCTGACAGTGAGGAGAAAAAAAGAATCAAAGAAAAATTACCTTGTGGAAAAAAAAAAAAAAAAAAAGCTAGCCTCAAATACCACCATGCTACCATCGATCAGGACAATTGTGCCAGGTTTCCTCAAATACCACCATGCTACCATCGATCAGGACAACTGTGCCAGGTTTCCTCAAATATCACCATGCTACCATCGATCAGGACAACTGTGCCAGGTTTCCTCAAATATCACCATGCTACCATCGATCAGGACAACTGTGCCAGGTTTCCTCAAATATCACCATGCTACCATCGATCAGGACAA